>PVJA010016714.1:0-42958 GCA_004027025.1 Myocastor coypus
ATACAGAGATTATTTCTGTTCTGTTCTCCTTTCTACTTTTGTGTAGTTGTTCCCCTACTTGGGATGCTATTGATTTAGGCATGTCTTTGTCAACTTTAGATATTATTTCTGCTCTGATGTCCTCCATACGTTTCTCCAGCCATTTTTCCACTTCATGTATTTCTTTTTTTACATCAGATGTTATCTCTGATCTCAGTTGCTCTATAAGTTTCTGCACTTGTGTGTCTGCCTCAGATGCTACCAATTCAGAGGTTTCATCTGTTTGATTCCCATTTTCTTCCATGATAGTGTCTTCTGTATTTGGTTTGGGTGGGCATGGGCCCTGAGTTTGCCTCCTACTTCTTGTTATCATTTTGTACGGAAACGACCTCTGCACTTTGGTGGTATTATGCTGTGTCTATGGGCGTTTGGTCTGGAGACTCCAAGGTGGTTCTTCTACAGAGGTTCCTGACTCTTGTGTTGGGGCTCTGGCTGCTAGCTTTTGTGAATCCTGGTGGATGTGGTCTGTAGATGGAGGTGGAGCTTTGGGATTGAGTGGTCCTGGTAGGCTCGTGGACCAGAACGGTTGCCAAACGGGCTATTTGATGGGTTCGGTGCTGCAGCTTGGGCTGGAGGGGTTCAAAAAAAAAGGGAGGGGGCGGGGAAAGGGAAGGCACGCCAAGGATCCTGACCCAGCCTGTGCGCAGGCTCAGCTCCCAGCGGTGTGATTTGGGTCTGGGCTGGAACAGGAAGTTAGTCTTGGGAATGCAGAGTTGGGGCAGATTGGCGCAGGGAGCTTACCAGCGGCGGGCGCACAGGCTCAGCTCCCACCTACTGGGGATTTAATAAGAAGTCAAGACCTGTTTTCATATCTCGAATAAGAAACCTAGGATTTAGGTTCCTACATTATCCTATTATTGTCTCTCTACTAGCAACACTTTGCTTCTCATTGCAAAGGTGGCCCTCTGCCTTTAAGAAGGAAGAGGCTCCAGCAAAAGGAGCCTTCTGCTTTTTGAATCAGGGAAAAAATGTTTCTCAGAAATCTTCTCAAACCACATTCATCAGCAATGGTTCTCACACTCATCCCCACAATATTTAATAGAAAAAGACAAGGACTGACAGTGTGGACTGTCAGTTTTAGTTTTAGTTTCAGTGGTGGGCACAATGTTCCCCCACACAATCAGGTGTAGGGGAGCAAGAAGGAAAGAGGATGGCTTAGACTATGATTGTCAGGGGCTGGGCCACTTTCACAATTGCTGCTCAAGGCTAAATGTTTTCCTCTCTGCATCCTGAAGACTCTGAGGTTACATTCATCTTATACCTGAGAGGATTGTTATGAACAATAGTCAGGACATGAAACTGTGATACAAACAAGAGACTTACCTAATAAATATGCCATATTTCCCTAATGAGACACACATCTGAAATATATTCCTGTTTTTTTTTCTTGTGACTGAACTGAACAATTTATCATGCTAATTCTTTCCTTTCAATCTATCTTCATACACTGCCCATTTTCCAGCCTCCTATGTTAAGTCTCAATCAGAAACCTTTGTCTTGCATCTCCTACTTACTTCTCTTTTGCTATTTGTTTGCTCCCCACAATGTGGTGTTCTTGAGTATTCTAGCTTTTGTCCTACTGTGCACAATCTAAACATGACCTATGGGGTGCAAGCCCTTCAAAGAACCTTTCTATGGAGGTCAGATCTTACTGCTGCACATAAACCAGGCCGATCTTTGAGTGTCTACAGTCCAAGCTCATCTCAATACCTTGAGATGCCACCTGCTGTTGCCATTAGCATGGACATTTGTCTTTTACATCATTTAAAACTGTGCTAAATTATCTGACAGACAGACCAAGTGGGTCACCTAATTCTTTGGTCTAACCTGCATAAACCTACCTTAACTTATCTGGGTCCTCCTGCAAGGATTATGCTAATCTATTGATGCTTAAACTAGTAACTCTTCCCATTTGCCAAACTTTTAAGAGACTTTCCTGAATGGAGGAAGTTTAGTAGGAGTTATGCATAGAAATAGTAGCCTAATCTCATACAGCTGCTTTGAATGTGTACTCATTAAATACTTAATGATTAGTTGGTCTTAAAGTAATTTTAAATGGCATACATATTTTACTCATCATTCTTCCATCTGAAATGTCATTTTGTTTTCTTTTTGTGGTTCTGAGGCTTGAACTCAAGGTGCCACCCCTGCTAGGCAAACAAGCAAGCACTGAGCTACCTCTGCAGGCTCTCAAAGGCTTTTAAGAGGAATTATGTGCAGTACACTGCTAAGATCTATTAAATTATAATGCCCTAGTATGAGCTAATAGGATAGGCTCTGTGAGTGTTGGCCCCTTTCTCTGGAATGCATGGTGCCAGGAACCCAACTGTGATACAGCACTAAGTTTATAGGAGGTCATATTATAAGATGTTACAGAGACAAATAATCGTTTTTATTCTTTCTTTTTTGGAGGGGTGTACTTGGGACTGAACTCAGGACCTTGTGCTTACCAGACAGACACTTATGCTCCTGAGGTATTTCCCCAGCTAATGACTTTTTTTTCTGGCTCCTTCCACCCTTAATTCTCACACTCCCTTCCCCCGAAGACACTGGGGTGTGTTTTTGTTATCTTGGTTCAAACTTTTCAAAAAACAAGTTATGAGTTAACTAAGGTCGGCCATGTAGCATGGATATCATTAAAGGAAATATTGTGCTGAAATACGGATATTGTGTGTGTGTGTGTGTGTGTGTGTGTGTCTCTTTTGTGTTGTGAATTCTGAAGAAGAACCAGTTATCTTGTCAACTACCTGTTTTTAAAATATTTTGAAACCTTATATGAATTTGAAATTGCACTTGAAAGTCTGTCTAATGGGTTAGGTAAAGTGTTTATTAAAAAGACCAACACGTAGTTCCTATGTTTTGATGATGGTGAAGATGCCTCTGATGGTGTTGACAACTGGAATGATTTAGATTTCAGGAGTCTTTCTGGCCCTTAACAGTGTCATGAGGAAAACGTTTTTGTGTAGCTTTGGAGGTGAGTTCTAGGACACGAGGTATTTACCTAACATAATTTCTAAATAGTGTGCTGTCTTAATACACATGTGGCCAAACAAGAGAACACACCTACTCATGCTTTGTGCGTATCTTTACTCTTTTTTCCACCATCCTATCTCAAGTGAGTTGAGTTAACTTAAACTACCTTAGTAGTTAAAACCCTGATTCTCTGGGTTTTCACACCTATTGGATCTAGTAGACTTCAGCTGTATGTTTGGTTATTAGCATAAGAAAGTCCATGGAAATTAGCCTACCCTGAATCTTTCCCTTTTATCCCATTTCACAGAACTTCACTGTAAAGGGGAACACTTGAAGAAGAAAATGTATTGATTCTATTCTCCAGAGTCCTGCTAACTTCTAAGACAATGTGAAGTGTAGGGTGAGGAGTATTTGGAGAGAAGAAAAAGACACGGTCTCCAGCTCAATGTCTTCCCTCTAGTTCTCTCTCTTTTCATTGCGTCTCTGTTTTATTCTGACGCTGCGTTCCTCCACACACTACCAACCTAAGCATAGTGATTTCTGATGCCAGGCTGTTTCATATTTGGAAAGAAAAAAGGCAATTTGTTCAGTACGGAACCAACAAATTAAAAATCAAGGACTGCTGGTCTCCCGCGCATGCATAAACTACCTGTATTTAGAAAACAAGCCCAAATAAAACCAAACAGTGATCAGAAAACTAATTAGTAGTGGTAATGGTGGCCTCCTCAACCCAGGGGTCCCTCTGTGTGTTATTTCTACCCTGGCTTTGTGCTTCACTAGGACAGGAGCAACAATTGGACCTGAAGGGTCCTCTGTCTCTACAAAAATACAGTTTAATCACATCACTGAGTGACTCGCAAATACTTTGTCTTTCTAGATAACATTCAGATCGGTATGAAGGCTGTGAAGTCAACAGGAAAACAGGATGGTTCCTTTTTAAATTTTTCTTTTCTCTCCTTCTGCTAGAAAGCGATCCAGTCCAGGTTTTGCCTTCCGCTCAGCCCCTGAATTTCGGCTGCGCTCGGAGAAGCACGTTTGCCCCTCTCCCCTCCTTTCTCCTTCCCTCGCCTCGCGTGTCTGTGTCCGGGATTTCTCTCTTCCTATTTCAGGAAGACTCTCACAGTTCCTCAGTCTGTGCGAAGCCGAGGTTTCCCCCGGATCCCGTGCCTCCCGATCCCGACCTCCACGCACACACAGCTCGCGAGCCCCGCGCTCGCACCGACTCCACGCGCGCGCGCTCCCTAGCGCCGCGGGTCCCTCCTCCCCAGAGCCGCGCGCTGCCACCTTCGCCGCCGCGCACTCGGCCAGCCCGGCTCGCCGCTCCGGATCCGCGCGGAGCTGCGAACTCCAAATGCATCTCGGACCCCCGCCCCAACCCGCGGCGGCTTTTTAAAAACCTGCCTTTCGGTGCCTATCACGCCTTGCACGATAGAAGGGGCTAGCGGAGCGCGGCGCGGCTTCCCAGGCGGCCCCGGGTGGCTTGCGATCCTCCATCTGGCTTATAAAAGTTTGCTGAGCGCGGTCCAGAGGGCTGCGCGGCTCGTCCTCTCGGCTGGCGGAAGCGGGTGACGCGGGGCAGTGGCGAGGCGAGCGTCCCCGGCACTGGCGGGCTTTTGGCTCGAGGGGCGAGGTGAAGAGCGCACGGGCTCCGGGGTTCGCGGAGCTGGATTTGCATGTTGCACCATGCCTGCCTGCATCGGGTTCGTGATTCTTCCCCTCTCGGGGCTGCTGCTGTCCCTGCCGGCTGGGGCGGATGTGAAGGCTCGGAGCTGCGGCGAGGTCCGCCAGGCGTACGGTGCCAAGGGATTCAGCCTGGCGGACGTCCCCTTCCAGGAGATCGCAGGTACGCGCGGCGCGGCCCCCGGCTGCAGGGCGCCCTCTTCGCCCTGTTGCTGAGTTGCGGATCACTTTCTCCCAGGGCTGGGGCGGGGGTTCGTGCGCGGGGCGGCGGATGCTCCCGAGGCTGCTCAGGCTTGCGGGGAAGGTGTAGGTCCCGGCTGCCTCATTGTGTGCCGCGCGGGAGCACCCTCGGTCCCTCCCGCCTCCCTCTGCTCGCGCCCCCGCGGAGGGCCGAGAGCGCCTGGGACCTCGGGTCCAGAGCGGATCTCCTAGCTGGACGACCAGCCTGCGCTTCTCGCCCGGGAAAACTTGGGAGAACTGCGGCCACAGTTAGCCCAGCGCCACGATCTGGTGGCGCCTTCTCTGCTCCCGCCTTCGCGCCGGCGGGGGCGGTGGAGACACTGAGGGCTCCTCTAGCCTGGTCCTGCGCTCCCCCGGTCCTTCCAGGAGGCTGAGCGCCTGGCTCCGACTGGGGATGAGCCGAACCCGGGCGGGGGAACCCCGACGCTCCGACCTCTGTGTCTCAGGGCTGTTGGGGACTTAATAGAGTGCCTATGTCAGATCGTGGCGGGCTTTCCCACTGCAGCTCCTCATCGCTCCCCGGTATCTGTGATTCTCTTGTGTCAGAGTGACACCCCAGCCACCCGGCGCGGTACCAGGTCCCGAACCGCCTCTCCGCCCTCCCGGCGGGCCTCGGGAAGCAGAGCCAACTACAGTGGTTAGGTCCAACGGGGCTCGGGTTGGACTCCGGACCCCGCGAACCCTGCGAGGGGAGCGCTGCAGCCCCACCCCGCTGAGGAGCCGGGTGCCAAGTGACACTTAAGTCTCCGACTACTCTGGCAGCAGCCTGGGTGCGTGTTTTCCGGCTCTTAGCTCCAACCGAATCCGAGCTTTCTCTGGGGCTCAGTGAAAGAAATGTGTCGGGGCGAGATAATCCTTTGGCGGAGAGAGAACTGGACTGAGAGAGGCCGAGGGAAGCTTGGAGAGGCTGCGAGGGTGAGAGATGCTCCAAGCCTGGAGCCTGGCGTCCTCGGCGACACCAAGTCGCGCTGGCCAAACCGTAGATTCCCATCCGTCAGTCTCTGCGTTCTGCCAAAGAACTAACTGGTGGACGGATGGGAAGCGTTTGCCAGGAGCTTACAGCAGCGCACTTAACTTACGTTGGGAACTGCTGCTGTAGCCTGACGGATCTGCGAACTCTAGGAGTGAGGGTCTTTCCCCCGAAGTGAGCACTTTTCCATAGATTTGCATATTGCCCAGAAATTCCCAAGGGGAGGGGTGCATATCGCCGAATAGCCAGGCGGAGAAGTATATCGAAGGAGCCCTTTTCAGCTCAAAGCTAGACATTCTCTCCTAGTTACGGGGGTACCTGGGGTGAATTAGAAGCCTACTTTTCTGTGCTTCTCACCTTGTGTCCCTCTTCCAGAACTCCTTGATTTATTAAGAAACCGCCTCAGTTTCTTCGCTCTCCTCTTTGTCTACTGTTAGTTCATTCTTTTTAATTAATTGATAAGGATCAGCTTTTTTTTTTCTTTTTTTTTTTTTTTCCCTCCTCAAATCTCAGGGAATTCAGCTTACAAAAGATTTGCAGTGCGGAACGGGTATAGAAACTTTCTCCTCTAATGTGGGTTTTGGCAAACCCTATCTTTAAAATACATAGCTATTTCCCAACATTATATCAGATAAGAGATCTTAAAGTTAAGTATTTTTAAAATGCCTTGTTATTCCTTACTGGGTAATGAGACTTAGAGGCAGGAGTCTTGAGGTGATCCTCTCAGCAGCGTGCAGGTCTTTTTAATGTCCACGTGAAGATGTTGACTTATCATGTTAGGCTGGACTTGGTGGCAGTACGCTTCCGGTTGTGTGTGGAGACCCTCCACAGTGGCACTGTAGCTGTAGATGGCTTTTCTTGTTGTTTATTTTTTGCCTCTCTCCACTTCTTCACGTTACATTTCTTCTTCTTAGCCATGAATTTCTTAAACACATAGACTGTTAAACGCATCTGTTTTCCAGGATGAGAGCTCACCAATGACTTTGACTTTAAGCCTGGTATAATTTGTTTTTGCTGGGCATAATCCAGATCGAAGTCCACTGTGGGGTCACAGGCACATTTGACTAGGAAAATAATAAAAGAAATCATGTTTTTAAAAGTGCACTCCCTCCCCTCCCCCAAAGTAAACTTTGTTTAATGCTAAACTGAGTTGGACTAACTACTATTGCTGTTGGAATGATGGTATAAGGAGCGTGTCCGTGTCCTGTTGTTGATTAAACAGAATTCTAGTTCGTGATAATATTTATATCTAATTATCTAGTGTAGGTAAGAGTTTTCATGGTGGTTTCCCTTTCTTGAAACCCTTTTCCACCACTTGCCTCTTCAGACGTCCAGTGGTTTGCTTGAGAAATGGCATGTGCTGCTGTTGGTTCGAGGAAGAGCTGAATTTCAAAGAACTGCTGTTCAGACCTCAGATCCAGTAGAACTGTTTCTGGTTGAAAGATGTTTCCCGGCAGCTAGCTTAGAGAAGTAATTGAGAAGTAGTAAGGACACTATGCTTCATCGTGGCATTATTAAACTTGTACTCAGAGTGTAAAATTGTGTAATAGTGTTGAACTTCCTATTCCGGCCTAGAGCAGGGTTCTTTGACCATCAGACCAGGAGCTGTCACAGGCAAGACACACAACCTTACTGGCAAGAGTGCTGGGAAGGTGCGCTTTCCACCATCTGTCTTCACACAGCACTGATCCTCACCTCTCAAAGCAGGCAGGTCACATGGGATCTATCTATCCTGCTTTGAAGGCCTCCAGAGAAGTAGACACCTGAACCCCTCTCAGGGATGCATTGTACTATTTTGGAATTCTTATGGTATAGGAAAGTTTCCAGAGATCTGGAAGGGCAAAACCCTTCACAGTGCAGTGACAGACTTTCTACTGTCCTGTCTTCTGGGAAGCTACTGAGAAGCAGATCATTGAGTTTTTTGTTAGGAGAGTAAAACTGACCAGGAGCCTGTGTGTAATGTTCCCACATTTTCTCCAGCACAAGTGATGCTGTTTTATTCATTTTCCAATCTTTGTGACTCTATTCTTCTCAAGTAACCCTGCAGGGGAGAAAAGAACACCTGCTCAGAGAGTGTTGTCATAGGCTTGCCCTGCCACTGCCTTATGCTCCAAGCCTTACTGGGCTCACTATTTATAGTGCTTTGTAGTGGATTGTAACATACTGGCTTATACCATCACTTTTACATTATTTATCCCCTGCAACTTTATTTTGTAATCTTAAATAAAGAGGTGAGGTGCCTAATAGCTATATACAGGGATCATCATGAAAACATCACTTTGTTGATATTCTTAATAACATAGAATATATTAACATTAACCTATTTGAAAGATGTAAAACACAACAATCCTAACTAATTAACCTGCCAAGGGGGACTCAACGGATAATTAATGAGGCTCAAACTCAAACTAATGCATGCTGGCTGGTCAAGGGCCTTACATTTTAACCACTTCTTGTTTGTTGAGTGAATGCGAGAAGAATATCTAGTCTGTCCTCAGCGCATATGTACGGCTTGACATTGTTCTTCTCTATATCCGGTTATGTATTGTCTCACAGTTTTTCATGCTGTGAATACTTTGCTGTTTGCTCATATTCACTTTGAATTTTGATTTCCTGTTTTCAGGAGTCTCGTCACACCACCAGCACTACAATCTATATATTTATGTGCTTGCTTATCATTTTATTGTATAAATGTGGTTACATAAAACATAGACTCTAAAATACGTTCTGTTGATTTCTTTGCATATGCTAGGTCACTTGGAATACTGGGTTAGTCTAACATGGTTTAACATAGGAAGTTACCCATAGGATGGAAAGAGGAGGCAAGTTTATTTCCACAGATTAGGACAAAATTTACAACTAACTTTGTTTTCACTATTTACTTGTCTCCACTTTCTGTTTCAGCTATTTGAGAGTTAGGTTACAGCTGGACATGCAGAAAGCCTTAAAGTCCTCCCCAACTCTTTGATGTCAATTCATTAGCTATTTATCTTAATGTCCATAAAAAAGAGAAAATTCATGCATACTCCCTGCATGTCTAGCAATTTTAGCCAATATATTGGATCCAAACAGATGTAGACACACATATCTCTCACTTGGTTGAGAGATTGTTAGGCATTTGGTCTTTCTGGAATCCTGTCCTCCTCTCTGCTCTCCAAGAAAACCAACCTATTGTATAGTAACAAAAAACAATGCTCCGTTGCTTTGACTATTTTACACATATATTAAACATCTTAGTTTGGGATATGTTGTTTAAGTTCCAATTATCTGCCTGCTTCAAAGATTTCTGATTTCTTTGCCCTCTGTTTAGTTAGCTGATGTCTTTAAAATCCCTTGGATAGCAGTGTAAGTTTTTCATGAATTAAATAAACTTCAACACAAATTCCTTTCTGATTTGACAATTCACTGGATTTTCAATGAACTACATTAATTCCAGGAATAAGGGATGCCACTTTTTAATTCTTGAATTGGAAATAAGTTTCCGAGTGATCCTAGCAAACATAGTTACCTTAGCTGATTTAATTAGAGGGTAATATCCCATCACTGAGAACAGGAGTTCATTTCAGTTGACTAATATACTGTTTAACATAAAACTTTCATTTTAATTGCATCATATCTTAATACCTTGTGAGTATAAATGTAGTCCATTATCAAGATAGATTAGAATTGTACAACATTAATTCCATAAAATATTGTGGTATAAAGATTTTATCAGCATTTACATAAGTAACTAGTGTTCTTTTAAAATTATAGACTGAACTTATGAGCACTTATAAAACAACATTATTAAGTACTTGAAGCTAAAACGACCTACCTTCATCACTAGATTTTTGTAAAAATTTCAAAATTGAAAATTGTGGTAATTGTTGTAAAATGGTTTTAACTACTTAATCTTTACTTGCATCATATTCACACATACAAAGCTAAAATTATGAGACCATTTTTCCCCCTCGAAGTTCACATCTCTCAAAAGAATTCTGGCAAGGACAGCAAGGTGACTTAGTTTGGTTGCCAGTATAAACCGCTATTTAATATTTTTGAAAATAGTTCTCATGTCCCTGTGCATGTGAGCTGCTGCTGTTATTTTTTTCTTTTAGTGGTACATAATTCAACTGCAAGAGTTTCTTATGTTTCTCCAGGATTATTCAGTTATCAGTTATGTGCATGCTAATAATGTTTGATAGTGTTATTGAATCTCTGGGCTGGCATATTTATAAATAAAAGAGTTTTATAATGTCATCTATGGATAAAGATTTCTAAACATTAAGGGCCTTAGATGAAAATATCTAAGAGTTTTTAATGGCCTTGGATGAAAATAGTTTTTGGACCAAAAGATAAGTAGAAAGACAGAGCAAAAACTTGATTTTATATTAGTATATGATCTAAGTTATCGATCATCTTAATAAAGTATTGTACCTTTAGGTGTTTTTATTCACTCAAGCATTATTTACATTGTAACATACCTACTACGTGAATGTCACTGTGTCACTTGCACAGTCTGGGGTCCCAGAGAATTGTGATTATATCAGGGAAACAAATTCAGACCACCACTCAAAATCATATAAATGCAGCCAAGAGAAGCTCACGCACTAGGGCTTGGCCTTCGGAGCACTTGATAGGAACACGAGTGCATCAGAGAAAGTTAGAAATGATTCCTTGTGATAAAGTAATGTGGTCTGGGCCTGAAGAAGCCATCAGTAAGGGGAGATGAAAATCACACATGTGTCCTGTGTGATGGGCTCACAGAAAGCAGAGCTGTGGAAACTCGGTAGGGATAGCCAGTGCATGGGGCAAAGTCATGAGAAACAGTGGAGAAGCAGAATGTAAGGTCCAGGTCAGGGACCCACATACATAGCCCAGTGTAGCTTCTGCGTGACCTCACTATCTTAACTACTTTTGCACAGCAATCCTGGGCCTTTAACACAAAAGCTCAACAATGTAAAACTTAAGCTTTTGTATATCCATTTCTTTTATTTATTTATTTTTTAAATGAATTTAGGCCAGGGTCTTCAGGGTTTTACACTTAATATTACTTTTTTTTTTTTTTTTTTTTTTTTTTTTTTTTTTTTTTTTTTTTTTTTTTTTTTTTTTTGGTATTTAGTAAGGGTCTACAGGGCCTACAGGATCTCAGTAAGCAGATCCAACTCTTAGTGACTCTAGTGACTCTCCCGTTTTCAGCCTCCCAAGCGCTGGGATTGTACATGCCTGCCACCAATCCCAGTCTCATTTGCCTTCTCTGGGCACCCTGGGATCGGGCTGGTACAGCAAGTTGGGGATCGAACCCTGGCCTCTGCACCATCTCTAAGCAGGAGCTTTAGTCTGCTGCCCTATCTGGCCGGCCCACACATCCATTTGGTTTAGATGCATCACAGAGAAGCCAGGGTTTGACCTTTTAGTGTCTGCCTGCTTCATGTGTTCAGCAAAACTGTCCTACTCATTGCTTATACTGGACACATCCTGGGACCACCCTGTTGCCCTCTGCAGTTCTGTGTCAAACTCTGCACCATGCTGCTAAGTGGCGTCACCTAGGTACCTCCCGCATGCCCTTTCGCTGCTTGCTAACTGCCGTAGGAGTTTCCTTGACCTGCTGCCCATGTACCTGGTGAATGCTTCCTCAGGTTGGAAGGGCTCATGCCTGGAAGTGCTGAGTCTCCCCTACCTGCTCCCTAAGTGACTCCAAAGACAGGCTGGCTGCGTGCTGCTGCCACCTGGAGGTGATGGCTTTTTCTTGATTGTCCTTGCACTCCCCTCAGCAACATTGGGGTTGGCCTGAGCATATCAAAAACTGTTCCATTCAAAAAAAGAAAAAAGAAAACAACAACAAATAAAGTGTTCATTTGTTCAGGATTGGTAATGATTTTGCAGTGTTACTTTGATTGTTCTGAAGAGAAAATACTGGAAAAGAATGAAACAGATACAATGAGGGGAGAAAATGTTAGCCTTAAGTAGAGAACGGATTCAAAGTGGAAAGAGGGACCAAGAAACATCGATTAAGTACCGAGACTAACACGAAAAGACCATTAATCAGTTAAATTATTTATTTAGCAATGAATAGGGACGAGAGAGACAGAGAGACAGAAAAACAGAGACAGAGAGATAGAGAGAGACAGAGGGTGGGAGGGATAGGTGAAGGGGGGGAGGGAAGGAGAGAGCGAGAGAGGAAAAGAAACAGAGAGACAGAGCGGGGAGGGAGAGAAGGAAGGAGGAGGGAGAGAGACAGAAAGGGTGAGGAGAGAGACAGAGAGACAGAGAGAAGCACACATAGACAGAGAGAGAGAGAGAGAGAGAGAGAGAGAGAGACAGAGAGAGAGAGAGAGAGAGAGAGAGAGAGAGAGAGAGAGAAAGGTGTCCCAGAAACATTAATTTAATTACCAAGGCAATATAAATACTATGACAGAGTTTATGCGTGCATTTCATTGGAGATAAAATTCAATATCATTAAGTTAGCTAAGGGTTGTTAATATCTGTGGCTTAGAGAAAGTAATTCTCAAATAGGGTCAAGTGAATTATTAACTCTTAGAATGTGTAAAATTATCAAAACACTTGTATTGCTTATGCCCCCCAGGAAACCTACGTCATAATTATATGTGCTGTGGCAGCATAAGAAAAATCTGAAATTTTTGGTCCAGATGAACAATTAGTTATGATATGTCACTGGCTCCAGGACCAAATATCATTACTAATTACAATGACAAGATTGAAAGAATGCAGCAGTCTCTCTGACCTTGTGGAAAGGAGGCAGCAAAATTATTCAAAACTTTGCAAGGGGCCTAGCACTTGGCAAAAGAAGAGAGAGAGGGGAAGGTTGCCTTCTGGGTGGAGCTAATGTATGCATGGAAAGGGTCTTCAGAGAGCAGTTCAGGGAGAGATTAATTGAGAACTTGAGAAAAATATTAATGAGCAGCTAGGGTGGGGCTGAATTTTGGAGTGTCATGGAAATCCTAGGCTTTATATGATGGAATTAGGTCATTACCCTGAGTTCTTGGCAGTCACATCCATGATGGAAGTATTGTTTTAGATTGTCCCAATGCTATAAACAGGATGGATTAGAAGATTATTAAAGGTTTAGGGGGAGGAAGGAGGACAGCTAGGAGGCTCCTTCAGATACTTAAGCAGGAAATGCAGTGGGCCCAGAGGAGCAAGAGACTGAAGAAAGAACACAGGGCAAATAAGGTCACCATAGAAGAAATGGCAAAGTGAACACAAAAAACACTTAAGTGTAAGATTCAGTTACTATTCAAATTTCAAACGTTGACCACATGATGAAAAACTTTCAATGAACGTGTTTGGACAATGTCATGTATTGAAACTTTGGCCTAAAATAATGTCAGGTAAGATACCTACGGTGATAGGTCACAGAAAATCATGGCTCTGCCCCTTGTACAGTAATTAATTCCTACAGCAAGAGGCCCAACATGGGGCTGTTCTTGCAGGAAGAAGTTCCAAGTCTAATATCCTCAGGGCCCCACGCTCTGTCCATCTTTAGCTCATTCATCTTTGCTCTACTTGGTGGCCTGGCTATGGACTCAAGAAGGCTGTCAGAGCTCCAGGCATCAACACCAATGGCTTCCAAAGAGAGTAAGGTACCACTTCTCTCCATCCTCATGAGACCACCATCTGAGATCCCCCAGAGGATGCCTTACCATTCCAGAGTTGCTTCCTTTGTCCCTGCTTGGAAGGGAAGCAAAGGGCCTCGTCCTGGATCTGGACTAGTTATACACTGTCCCACAAGATCTAATGTCCAGTGAACTGGATGATTAATCTTCCTAATCTTAACAAAGAACTCAAGGAATTGGGCTGCAGCAGAGGTGAAATTTTAGAAGCACTGCCCAGACTCTCTGAATTAATTAGGTACCGGCATTATCTCTATAGTCTGATCTATCTCAACCCTGGCCAGTGGTGAACTAATAAATGTTTACTAGTTGGTCTAGGAGGAGAGGAGGGGTCCCTTGGTTTATAACATTTGCTAATTTTTATTGTATCAATATTTCTACCATGACCAGTTTTAAGCTTCCAACAATTAATCACCAGTTAAGCCAATTTCTAAAAATTTCATAATTACTTCCTGGGAGTTTAAAAAAAAAAAAAAAAAAAAGCTGACACTGTTCCGGGCAGTGCACTTAAACTGTGTGGGGAATTTATAAGAACGCTTCAGCTTCATATTGAGATATGTTTATTTGATTGATTTGGAAAGGGAAAAGAAGCCTTTCCTATCCTCTTCCTTTCTCCCTCATTTCTTCCATTTCCTTCCCTTTTCTTTCCTTCCATCTTTCCTTTATGTTTTTCTAAAGTAATTCTGATGTTTTCAGAATTGAGAATCAGTGATCGAGAGCAAGGAATGCCGCATAAACTTTATGCTTGGTAATCACTAAAGTACAAACTGCACACAAATGGCTGAGCCCTGCCACCCAGAGCTTCTGACTCAGCAGTTCTAGGCAGGATCAAGAACTTGCACCTCCCAAATGCTCCCTGGTGGTGCTAATGCTTTTGGTCTAGGTGCTGTGCTAATGGTGGTAGGCCAAGCTCTATTTCCCACAGCCTGCGTTTCAATTAGAGTGGGTTTACACACATATTTCTGTGAGGGTATACAGTGAAACCTTAGATTTCAGATTTGTAGATTTTCAACTTGATCTTCAATAACAGTCTCCACCCAGAATGGATGTTACCACTAATCTCTGGGATTTCCTTCAAGAATTTGCCTTGGACATTATCAGGGAGACCAAGGAGGAGAACCATACAGCGGCTAGTGAGCATCTTCAGGAGCAGAAGGGGAACTCCAAGTTACTTTATATTTAGGACAGGGTCTACAGGGTCTCACTACCCAGATCCAACTCCTAGTGGATCCTGTTTTCAGCTTTCCAAGCACTGGGTTTACAGGTGTGCACCACAATGTCCAGTCTTATTTGCCATCTCAGTGCACCTTGGTGGTGGGGGAAGCTGGCACAGCCCTCCAGGAATCTCATAGAACCCTGGCCACTGCACTCTGCCTGAGCAGGTGCTTTAATCCCAATTTTATTTAAAGGGGAAATGAACCACAGTATTTTAAGTTTCTTTCTTTGATAATTTTGCATGCTTTCTGTGAATATTCATAACTTACATGTTTGTCCTTTTTAGATGTATTCTGGTCTGAGGAATATCATCAAAATATCATGAATATATAATAACTATGAGTTATTTTTGAGGATAATTCTTTCAGTTATTTTTCCAACAATACTTTCGTGTCCAGAATAGCCACTTTTCTTGAGATGTAGGTTCTTATGAAAGAAGACTACATTCAGCACTGGTGACTTTGCATTCTATACATATTTAATTAAAGATGAAAATAACCCATAGGCATACACATACACAGCTGAGTACAAGTTGAGATCAGAAGGGACTGATGCTCCTTGAGTGAATATTAAGGACCTAGAGATTTCCTAAATTTTCAGTGAATTTGAGGCATCTATTTTCTTTGCAAAAACAAAACAAAACAAAACAAAAAACACTTGGTGGTCTTCTAAGAAAAAGATAAATAATTTTCCACTGATTTTCCTAATGGATTAGAACATCTCAAACTCAATAACATTTCAGAAAATAACTTGATAAAAGCCACTCAGTGCACTGTACTTTTGAAAGGTATGTTTTTGTGCTTTCTTAAGAAGTAACACATAATGTATTTTACCTGTTTGTTTTTCCTATTCCCTTCAATTTCTTTGATGGAGAGTTTTTGATACTTAATTTTTAAAACTTTCATGCTGCTTGTACATGCATACCCACACATATTCAAATAGAGTGAATATATATATCAGCAAAAGCTTTACTCCACCTTTTCTTTTTTTTTTTTTTTGTCTTTTTGAGACAGGGTCTTGCTATGCAGTTGAGGCTGGCCTTGAGCTCACTTTTGTAGCCCAGCCTGGTCTCAAACTCACACCAATCCTCCTGCCTCAGCCTCCCAAGTGCTGGGATTACAGGCGTGAGCCACCACACCCGGCTTACTCCACCTTTTCTTTACATTCAATATACTAATTTACTGTACAAAAAGAAACTGATAGAAGTGAACCTTTAAAGCAAATTGGCACCGCATCACCATGTCTTTGCAGTTACCCCATGTAAGATTCTCAGTGGTTTAAAAAGATGCCCACACTCATTAACTGATTTAGAAGCCAGAGTAATATACTGCCTTTTCCCCCTGATAGCTCCTACTAAAAGACATCAAGAACTAAACAAAGTCTCTTACTCTCATTTAATACTCTTGTTTTGTTTTCTTGTAAACCAACCATTTACTTGAGAGAGACTGTAACAGTAGTTGAAATTACATTAGAAGTAGCACACATCTAAAAGACAGAATGACAGACCTTCCAAGCATAGTTTTAGTGTTACATATTGCTCTCATCAGTGTGAAAAACCTTTTGAGGTTTCTTAGAATAATTGTCTAATTCATCCTGTACATATAAGTGCATAGTTTTGCTCCTGCTATGTTTGTTTCTTCTTTTATCTGCTTCCAGTCACTTTGGTGTTTAACCCTTAAGTCCTTGGTTTCCATTCAGCTGTGTTATGTCTCTCCATTTTTATTTTCTCTTTTGAGTTCTTACACTAGGGAGACCATATGATAATTATGTATGTAGGTCTTGTTTATTTCACTGATGAGTATGTGTTCAAGATACATCCATTTACATACGAAGTCTTCTAGTTTATCGTTCTTTATAGCTGAGTAATATTCCATGATGGACAAGCTAAAATTTTGTACATGCTTAGATTCCTCAGTATCTATATAAAAATGTGTAAGTGCTTTTATCACATTCCATAGAGTTTTATTCGAATATCAATGATTGATGGAAAATACCAATTCCAAGTTACGTCTAAGATGTCTGATATTCAGAAAGACAGCAATGTTAAGATTAAGTACCCATATTTTAGAGTAATAGGATCACTAAGCTTTTCTTCTTGAGGGCAAAGAACATAAGGTTACAGACCAAAAATTAGAGAAAAACAAGTGCTATGAGCATAACCAATATTTTGGCCCTAGCCCTTCAAGGTCAGTGAGGACTCAGGACAGAACAGAACCTATGCTATAACAACCTATCACTCAGTGGTTTCCCAAGTTTTCTGTTCGAGGAGAATAAGGAACCACAGCGGAAAGGGATTGAAGGTATACAGCGTGCCTAAGGACAGTCACCTAGAGAGCAAACATTCTCTCAGGCTTTCACAGAGAGCAAACTGGTCAAGCAATGGCCGTGACTCACCTGGATGGGTGACATTGACGACAGTTCTACAAAGCACTATACATGGTTCCAAAGTAAATCCAGAGGGGATTTGACTGATCTTGAAAGATATAAAACTACATATTTTGTTATACAGGTCTTGCTTTAACTTGCCCTTAACCACCTGGCAGAAAAGTTTAAACATGAAACATAAAATGTAAAGGTAGGTTAATATGCTGAGCTATAAAAGGATCAAATCAGCAGTTTCCAACATTGCCAGTTTCAACAGTAAACCACTGGAATTATGGAACATTTGACTATGTATACAACTATCTTCTCATAGATCAAACAGAAAAATCTTTTGTGGCAATAACCATTAGAAAATTTATCATGTCTACACTCTGTGTTCTGTATAACTACAATGAGGACAACAATATGCAGTGTATCAATTATTGGAAATGTACTACTAATGTATTTTGAAACTGTCACACTGTAATTTCATATTAAAAATAATAAAAATTTTAAAAATTAAACAAAAATTTTACTATTACCATAATTTTTATTTTCTGCTTTCATAACAAGTTTTTAAAGTATTTATGTTTCTTTGGAAAATAGGAATTTATAACTGTAAAGTACTTGAAGTCTGGAAATGCAAGATTCTTGGGGATTCCTACCTGGTGACCCATTTCAACTTCTCTTCCAGCTAAAATGTGTGCATTGAATTTGGAAATTCACTTATTGTCACTTTCGCATTATCAAGTGCTAAGATGTGAAAGAAAGGCTTTTAGTGTGTTTTTACTAATCATGTGGTTATGTGGCATCTTTGTGTTTTTCAGAGAATTGTGGGTACTGGACACCAGAAGGTCAAGTACTACACTAAAAGCTTAGGTTAATCCATTTATAGGACTGCAATAAAGAATATATTCATTTCACTTATACTTCCACATGGCTCTTCTGAAAGGTCATTTTCAATAGATTATAAAATGCCTTGACAACTGGCAACTTGTGTGTCATTAACAAACAAATCATTATGAACAATTACTTTGCATGTACCATCTTCCCTTCTTTAAACAAAAATAACTTGGGAATGTCTTAGAACTATTTGGAGATTGAAGATTATAAGTTTCTATGATCTACTGTATTTTTGAAGGACACAAAAATTAAATCTACTTTTTTTTGTTTTCAGTCAAAAATATGCACCATAGAAAGTTCAGTTTAAATTCCAGTTAAGAGAAGTAGTAAGGTGTGTTAGCTATTCACACAAGGGAAAAAAGAAGTGTAACTTTTTTTGTCTTGGTATTACCCAAAAATCTAGGAAATCTCGAATCCATTGCTTAGCTTAAGTTACTGTTGTTAACATCTCCAATTGTTCTATGAAGTTACATGAATAGACATAAGCTCACTGCTGCAATTTGAATGACAATTTATTCTTACCCAGAACATACATAGCAGATTACACAAAAGCTCTCAGTTTAACAAAGGTTGGCTATATATAGAAATATTGCTTAGAATGTTCTTAATGATGTGTGGTAACCAAGGTTGCATTTTGTTGCTGAAATAAGAATTTCCTATACAAAACTGAAAAACCTATCATACATTTTAAAATGAATTTTAACCTTCCTAACCATTAGTTTATGAAGTACAGATCTCAACACAACCATTGTTATCTCTCAGAAATACTAATTTTTCCAAAGTATGACCTTATATTTGAAACAAAGTTTTCCAAAGTTCTCTGTTTTTAAAGGCCTTGTAAGAGTATTATTTTTTTTTGGGGGGGGGGTGGGCAATGCACCTCTCACAATTATTGTAATCAAGATAAATGGAAAGGCTAAAGAGGACTAAGCAAGGACAGGCTCTCTGCTCAAGTTTCCCAAGAGCTATCTTCACTCAGGTTGACAATTCATTTATAACCTAACTAAGCATTGCATACAGAGAAATCTGAAGATTCCCTGAGTGTTGCTGGGGTCACCTCTTGGAGTGGCTCAGATCTGCTGTCCAGGATGCAGGGAAGGAAACCGGGCAGCGCAGGTCTGCAGGTGCGCCACCTTCAGCCCTGCTGCATCCTGCTTACTGTGGAATTGATTTTCACAGCTCCTGACAGGGGCTGTTTTCAGCCCATGAAAAGGAAGTGGCCGGGGCTGATACTCTTAACACAAACAGCAAATTGCTCCCCGGCCTTCAGAGCATTCGAGGTCTGTTACCTTAAGGTTCTAATGGCCTTTTAACAGCGTTTCCAGCTGAGCAGCAGATGTAAAAGATCCTGAACGCTGGAAGTGCTGTGCTTTTCTTTCTCCCCTTCCCTGAATCATTTTTTCACAGAGATTGCACTGACGCTGTGTCCTAGGATCCTTTCGGTGGCGCGTCAGATTCAAATAACTGAAACAAATCTCAGATAACTAGCAGGTATTATCAGGACCGTACATCTGCCACCTCATTTGGCTGGCTGTCCTGTATTACCACCCACCGGGAGCTGAGGTCACCAAGGATACATTTTCACCATTAATAGTGGCCCTGTGGGGTACTTTCACATCAGGGAGAAAATAACTAATGGAATCCCATGAAGCCGCTACAACTCCCCAAACTTTAACTCAAATCTTTTTAATCCTAAAAATCACAGTGTATTTTGGAGAAGAGCACATTCCTGTTTTTGACTTATTTTTGGTCTCCTTCAGTTTCCCTTTCTGTTGTTTTGTCCACTGTGGCCTCACTGATTACAGCTGTAAGATCTTGCCCAGACTGGCTCTCTGCAGAGGGAACTTAAAGACCTTCCTTAAAACTTGCATGAGGTTGTTATTTCAGTCTGTGAATTATTTTTCTGGGGTGGGGGGAGTAGTGGAGCATAATGGAGAGCCATTTTCGGATGGGAGGGTTTTCCACCGTCAGAATTAGAGGAATAGTATATTTTGGTTTTGCTTAGGTCTCTGCACTGCTTCCTATTCCTGCTTTCTAGCAGTAACTAGAAGAGGTCACAGGAAAGCAGCTCCGCACATGCCTCATTGTGGGACATCGCCGCTGCAAAAGCTTTTAAGAAGACCTTCAGGGGGTGTGTGAGCCGCTGTCTTTGGCGTCCAGAAAGTCAAAAATGTTCCCACCGTGGCCCTGAGGAGAGGCATTAGCTTTCTTCCTTTGCCTCTCCTTGTCCCCCTTTCGCACTACCTCCTTTGCTACTTTAAAAACTTCCATCTGGGTTTTCTCAGGAGCTCCCATTTGTTGGGTATCAAGAAGAACTATTTCAAGTCATATCCAGTTGAACATTGAGTCAGTTGATTTACTCCTGTTGAATAACTGTTAATCGCATAGAGTGCTTGAGCTCATATGGCACTGGCTTCTCACCTCTGCTTGTTATTTGAACCTGGCTGTTCCTCAGTTTCTTCCTTCAGTGAACAGGGACATTATCAGTCCCTCTTCCTATCACTGTGGTTATAATAAATAAACTACCGTTCCATAAAACTCTTGGGAGACTGCCTGCCGTAGAGCGAAGGCTCTAGTGATGCTTAGCAGCTAACAAGCAACAGATGAGAACATCAGTCCTTTCGATGCCTGACAAGGGAGAGGCTCTTGTCCTTCGAAGGAGAAAACAGGCTCCTCAGGCTCCTCCCATGTCTGGGGTTGATGTGGAAGTGTAGTGACTTGGGATGAGCTCTGGTTCCCACTGGGAAGGACCAGCACCCTGGTGGTAGCATTTCCTCTCACACTGGTCCCTGGCTTGCTGCTCGCCCAGCCTTGCTCACCTGCTGTGGTGGTGTGGGAGCAGCACTCCCTTGCTTCCCAGAGGGCTTGCAGGACTGTGCTGCCAGGCCTGCCTTCCAACATGCGCTGTGCGGCCTTCCCTTGGAGCTGTCCCCAAAGGTTGTCCCATGGTCAATGCCAGGTAGACCTCCAGGCAGTCTCTCTGCAGAGTTCCAAGCAGACTTTAAGTCAGAATCCCACTTCCCTCTGGCTAGAGAGGAGGAAGTGGGGACTGGGAAGATGTGCCCTTCCAAAGCCCTCCCTTCTACACCTAGACCCCTGGGCAGCAGGGGTTTGGCACCTGTTGTGCTTCTAGCCAGCCCACAAGCCATTCAGCCAGATTAAGAGACACTCCTGCCCCCAGGTACCCACCCATAAGGACACAACTTAAGAGGGGGAAGGTAGAGGAGTCCATTGAATATTTGCAAACTTCTAAATAATCTCTAAACATGACTCAAATTAGAAATAATAGGAATTCTTAATTCATATGAGAATCTTTGGGCTTACTGGCAGAGGCTATGAAAACCAAAGGGTTTGGTTCCTTGTTTTGTGCTCAGAAGGGATTTCAAGTTTCCTTTCTACCTCTCTTAACCCTGGTTTCCTTATGCATATAAAAAGAAAGTAAAATCACTGGATGCATGACCTTTTCTGAGAGGATTAATTGGCATAACGTATGTGGACAACCTGCCAGTGCGAGGTTTTGAAATCCATGTTAGCTCCTTCTTCCCATTCCCCTGTGGCACATGGAAGGAGTGACAGAGATTGTATTTTTTACTCAGAAGAGGAGAGGAAACTTACATGACCAAAGTTCCCACCCTAGACTTTAGTTATTTTTAATTTCTTCTTATGTTGTGCTTCTGAGAGAGAAGCTCTAAGAGAGCCTTAAAAGGTGGTTTTGAAATGTTAGTAAATGTCAAATAGAAAATCCTTTATAAATATTTGCATTTTCTTCTTTTGGGTTTTCTACCTGGAAATGGTGCTGAAACTTCTTGCAGAATTTCCACAAATTTCTGTTGTGCTTACTGACTGTCCATCAAGTGATCTATTTAATACATTGTTTTATTTTAATTTCTGTTCTTCTATTTAATTGATATAATGTATATATTTATGTTGTATGGTGTGATTATATATACACATATTATATGTGTATATATATATATATATATATATATTCAGGACAAAGTAATTGACATTATTACCTTCTCACACATTTATCATATCTTTGTGTCTGGAAGCTTTTAATCATATTCCTTCTGAAAATACATAAGACATCATTGTGAACCATGCTCACACATGGCTGTGTAAACTATAGAATTGATTCCTTCTGCACAACTATATTTTAGTCTGTATTATCCACCCTTCCATTCTCCCACTCATCCCACGCCTTCCTCATAATCACCACTCTATTCTTTTCTACTATGAGAACTTTACTTTTTTTTTTTTTTGCTTCCAATTCCGGATGAGAATATTCAAAATTGTTTTGTATGCAGCTTATTTGAAATAGCATGGTGTTCTCCTGTTCTATGTATTTTGCCACGAATGATAGGATTTTACTTTTTATGGTTGAATTATATTTCATTGTCTATATAGAACATTTTCTTTATCCAGTCTTCTGTGGAGGGACACCTCTGTTGATTTCATAGTTTGGTTATCTTAAAGAGTTCATGAAGGTTTCTTTTTGACAAGCTGAGTTAATTTTCTTTAGATATAGAACCAGGAGTAGAATAACTAGATTGTTTGGTTATTCTATTTTTAGTTTTTCCAGGGCTCTCCATACTGTTCTTCATAATAGCTGTACTAACTTACCCTCCTCCCTTCCAGGGAGTTTTTCCAGGGCTCTCCATACTGTTCTTCATAATAGCTGTACTAACTTACCCTCCTCCCTTCCTCCCCAACAGCTCCTATATTTCTTCATTTGTTACTTTTTGCTTTTTTTGCCCATCACCATTGTGATGGACTGCTGCCTCATGGTGGCTTTCGTTTGCATTTCCCACATAATTAGTGCTACAGTTTAGGTCTTGGATGTTCCCTCAGATCTTCCTGTATAGAAGCCTTGACCTTTTAGAAGGTGATTACATGATGGGAGTGCAGGCCTCATCCTTGGTTTCATCCAGTCAGGAGTTCAGTAGCTGAACATGCTGATAAGATGTTTTCTTGTCCCTACACCTTGCCTCTCTTTCTTCTCCGCAAAGTGAATGGATTACCTGCAACAAGCCCTTTGCCATCAGATTTTAGCCTTGAAGCCTGCCAACCACAAACTGTAACCATTAGCCAAAATGAACCTCTCCTCTTCTAAATTGTGGACACCAGGCAACATATCCCCCATAACAGGAAATACAGTGGATATGGTTAGTGGTTCTAGCAGGCCTTCAGGTACTCATTGGTTACTTAAACTTTTTTGAAAATCAGTGATTCTTCATCTGGAATGTGCCTAAGAGCCAACCTGAAAGTGTGATCAAACCTGGGCTGTTGGGCCACAGCCTGGGAGTTTCTCATTTAGTGGAAAGGCACCCAAATCTGCATTTCTAATGGGTTCCCAGGGGATGCTGCCGCTGTGGTCCCTGGACTACACTTTGGCAGCCAGTGGCTTAGAAACTCCTCAGCTACCATCAAGTTATCTTGCCCTCCATTGGCTCCAGGATAAATATCAAGTGTTTTGATTTATGACACTCAATAACTCAATCCAGGGGCCAGGAAGATAGCTCAGTGAAATAAGCTCTTGCCTGGCAAGTGCAGCGCCCTTAGTTCAATCCCCAGTACTGCAAAAAGCAAAACAAAACTGCTCAGTCTGTTTCTTAACTTACATCCAAGAATTCCTTTTCAGGAAACTTCCATCTGAAAAAAATAAACAAATAAAACAACTACAACAAAACAAGCAAACTTATTTATGAAAATTTCCTTTTGGAATCATCAGTTATTAAAACTCAGGACTGTGCTGGTCTGACTTCCCTCTTTTTCCCTACCAAACACAAGTCCACTAAAATAATCCTATAATTCTCTTGAGAATTCACTTCTGGGTCAAAGCCACTTAATTCCCATTTCCTCCTTTGCCAAGTTTGAGTAGCATGTCTCTCCTCTTGCTTTGATGTTTAATGGAGTTTCACTCTTCTGTTTCTAGCATTCACTCAAATGAGGCTTTTGTGTTTGTTTCCCAGATTTGCCTCTTAGATATCTGACGACATTATCTTACAGATTTCTACAGTATGCACAGTTACTGACCAAAGTAGTTACTCAACAAATACTTAAATTCTCCTCAATTGCACTTTTTAAAAATACATTTAAATCATGTATGTATGTATGTATGTATGTATGTATGTATGTGTTTACTTGGTACGTGGTCTTGCCAAGCCTCTTGAACTCCTAATAAACCTCCTGTCTCAGCCTCGCCAGCACTGGGATTGCAGATATGTGCCACCATGCCCAGCTTTGGTGGCTGGGAGAGTGAGCTAGGGTTCCAGGGCTGGCACAGCATGCAGTGTGTGGGATCAAACCTGAGTCCTTTTGCTTCACAGGCAGTCACTTAGATGGGTGATCTATCTCCCCAGCCCTTGATTGCAGTTTTAAGTAAGACTGGATTTGCTGCTACTGTTTGTTTTATTTTATTTTATTTTTTGTCAAGCAGGTCTTTCATAAAACTTTGAGTAAGATCAAAATCAAATCATAGTATAGAAAGATATCCTTATATTCCCTTTGGAAGATCGTTACTGATCAGCTATAGTAACTGAAGCCAGAGGCAATCAATTTAAGAAATTACAGACCAGCAGAATATATTGTGTGGAACATGCATTTTGTTGCTTTCAGTTTATGTTAAAGCCTAACATTTCTCCCAATGGAGCACAGCCATATATAGCTCCATGACTATCAAAATGTTTTTCCAAAACGTGGCATATTTAAGCTATCACTGACAGCAGTTTTCTAATACCTGAAAAGATTAGAAAAGTTAAATGCAAAGAGTACTTTAAATGGCAGTGACATTTCCTGGAAGATAAAAAAATTGATAGAGAGGAGAGTTAGTTTAAGCAGTCAGGCCTAGGTATAAAGCAATCAAATTGTAGTGCCTTTGGAATGATCTATTTATGGTGGAGGCTTTCAATAATAAATTATGCTGCTGGCATGCACATAGGAACCACTTGTAATTTTGTGAATTCCATTTTTAGTTCTTACCTACTTGGGGCCTCATATCTGTCAGCACAGGTCAGTAAAAATTTATTTTTAATTGCTTGGTTAAAAGAGCAGCACTCATAGTTTTCCTGCCCTTGAGATCCACACAGCGAGTTGAAGACAGACATCTAGATGAGTCCCCTTCGGTGTGATGGGAGGTGTATGCTGAAAAGGCCAAGGGCACAGGGCAAGGAACCCAGTGTGAGGAGAGGAATGATGAACTGAAGGATTGGAAATGCTTTTTGTTCTCTTGTGACTTTTTTCTTGTACAGTAATAATTGCTCTTTCATATAAGTAGATGCTTGCAGTCTAACTGCAAAGAAAATAAATTCCCTTGTCCTATGGTTCATGCCTTAGGAGCTCCTCAAGCAGTGGAAGCCTGTACTTTGTTTCATGGTTGGTTTTTGCAAAATTGTCAGCTCTTCTTTGTGCAAGTAGAAAGAACATCTACCTATCTTTTGGAATTTATACAAAACTACCAAGAGACATGTTTAAGCCCAAAGTACTTTTTTTTTTTTTTTCCTGTAAGTCTAGTGAAATTTTAGAGACATCCTAAGGAAATGAATTACATTTGTCATACATGGTCATCCCTGTGAAAGATGCAGTTTAAGTTGCATTAATTATTCTACTTCAGAAACACATGTTAGTGGAAAAAAAAAAAACGTTAGCATGCTGTGTGTTTTAAAGATTCACAAACGTCAGGCTACTCTTGTAAACTATGTCTGCTTGCATGAAAGGACATGTAAATATTTATTTTGATAATTCTAGATGACACTAATGGAGTGGCTATTTTTGGTCCAAGGAAACTGAAAAGAAGAATTTATGTCGTGAATCCCTTTAACCAACTTTTTAATGTAGGCGGTGCTGTAAGTGTTTCCAGATGGAGAAAAGGTGACAAGAAGTTGCTTTTCTGTGCCCTCTGCCTTGGTCTGCTTTTTACTTAAGTTACTATATTTCTATCATATTGAAAACTGTGAACATTTGAAGTCTTGCACTGTTGCAGTTTCCATAGAAAGATGTTTTAAGCTAGTTCTGTTGTTATGTTTTTAAAAGATTGAGAATTTCTACATGAAAACAAACAGATAGACTCCTCCTTTTCATAAAACCCTCCATTTTTATGTGGGAAACAAAACTAAACAAAAATCATTCTCTCTTAAAAGTAACAGCTGCAAAAACTAAACAAAGAAATCAACAAACAAAAATCTAAGAAGGCAGAGTGCATTAATCTAAATTGTAAAGTGTGTCTCAGTAGCTCAGGGGTGATTTAGCTGTTGGGTTCAAAAACCTTATAGATGGAGCTGGTGAGGCTCCAGGGCCCTTCGCGTCTGTGCTCTTCCAGGAGGAAGCTCTGTCTGGGCACACCAAGCCCTGGTGTGCAGTGCCACTCTGACACACAGGACTCTGACCTACAGCAGAACAAACACCTGTCTTTGTAGAAGACAACAGTTGTAGAAAAAAGTGAACCCTACAGATAGGTATAAGGAAACAATGGTTGTTAGCCTAGATTCTGTTTTTCTTCATGACATTGATCTATATAAATTGATACTTCTTTTTAAAACCAAGCTTAAATATTTTGGGGGTTATTTTCCCATTTGAATTCATATCCTGACTCTATATTTTTTTGGTGCAGAGTGGACTTTGATGCTTAGAACTGTCTGAGTATTTCCTAACTGAGGAATTGTAACATTCAAGGTTCTGTCCTTGCTACCTAAATGGTAAACTGGATCTCTGAAGGAAAGACGTGATATTTTGTCAAAAACATTGGCGATGTAATACTTACCTGGCAGGGGAGATACCATGATCACGAAGGTGGTTTTCCCAGGGCGAGGCTTATCCATTGCACTCTGGATGTGCTGACCCCTGCGAATTCCCCAAATGTGGGAAACTCAATTGCATAATTTGTGGCAGTGGCGGACTGTGTTCGCTCTCTCCCCTATAAAAAGAAAAAAAAAAAAAAAAAAAAAAAAAAAAAAAAAAAAAAAAAAAACATTGGCGATGTATTCTTGAGATAACCTCCCCCTTTTTTTGGGCAGTGGAACTATTTCCTAATGTGTGCAATCTAAAAGTGGGTAGAAAGTAAGTTTTTGTGGCTGCAGTATATGTTTGTGAGATCATTACTGAACATCATAAATAACTTAGCAAAATCATGTTAAGGCCTAATACATGTCAGTCATGGCAGGCCTATTGGTTAAGTCTTCTAATCTCTAAAGGAATTTTCTCCCCACCCCCATAGACAAATGAGTCAAAGACTAATGACATTGATTAAAATGTACTTTGGACAGGACCGGAGGATCATCATTTCTTTTTCTCCAAAATGGAGTGGATTTAGTATGAATAATTTTACCATGCTATTAATTCATGTAATATTTTATTTAAGTATTTTTGGAGTAGTAATCACTGTCTAAACTGTTACTATTTCAATTACTAAATAAAAACATAGTATAGGTGAGTAGATTCTTGATAATGTGTAAGCTTCTAAATAAAGCCCAGATTCAGCGTCTGGCCCAGATTTGACACGCATGTAATAAATACATGATACAAATTCAACGTGTACAAATGTGTATGCATATCTGTGTATGTGTGTGATGGTACAAGTATGTTAGATATACATACAATGAATATACCAAATGGTGGTAAGGACCCAGGCTTTCAGAATAACTCATGTATTGTACCTGTCATGAAACACATTCTATATATTACTGGGCATATGCTAGCATCCACATACTGTAATGGCATTTTCAGTTCTACAGAGCTTTTTGTTTTTGAACCCATGAACTCCTCGCCCTCAAGAATTTTCACTATAGGAGGGTATATAGTGCAAGATATTTCCTGCCAAGGCCAATGTCAAGATCTTTGTCTGACATGTAAGTTAATATCCTAAGGTTGAAGCATATATTTAGAGCAGGTTTAGCTGAACATTGTACAGTTTTTACCCTATTTTTAGATTGAGATCTTCCTACATTTTATCTATAATTTCCTTCTCAAAAAATCATTGTTATAAAACCATTACTTTTACAGTAGGTGGAATGCTGTATGCTACGGATCTTTTTAAAAGATAAAATAGACTATATCTTTTCCTTTTCCTTGCTGTGACAAAAGGATCAAATGATTGACCTTTCTATAATGTTGAAGGTTGCCCTTTAATGAGATCAAACAGAATCAAGATAAATCATAGATATATTGAGATTGTTGAAAAATGTGCTTCATATTAAAAAGAAACTCAATTGTATATGATAGAATATAATATTTACTGTTTTCTCTAGTTCCCACATACTTTGGAACTTTTTTGTTTTATTTCCCATAATTCTTGCAACACCATTTCATCATCGATATAATTATTTGTAGTTGACAGCTGAAAAATCTGAGTGGGTGGAGAGAGAAAAATCAGCTTGTTCATGGATACAAGTAGGTAAGCAAATGAGCCAAGCGGAGTAAAAGTCCATATACTGTTTCTATGTAGGTGAGTTTTATCATTTTCATGTTGAGAGAGAAAATTAACCTTTTCTATGATTTCCTTTTAAGACTAACTGGCTATCTACTATGGATCGCAATCTTTCCACATGTTAGGAAGTGGAAAGTTCCTAAGATTATTAGGAAAAGTAAAAAGTAACAAAAATTAAGCCAGTGCTAAGATATTGCTAAAATCTTCTAGGAACAGCATGTAATGATTGGTTATTGGTGTATATTTTTGAGTCATCCTATATAAAAATATATAGCTGTACAATGTTCATTATTCTAGCTGTTCAAATTTGAATGCCCTTTCTAGTCCTCAGAAATCCTGGTCTTTCCAAGTCCTAATCAGAGGCAGAGCTGAATATAGTTACTACATAGGAACTGAAAATGGCAGATACATACCATCCCAGTCTCCTGTTCATTCCAGAAGTTGGGCCATGGCCTGTCCTGTCGAAGTCTTTGCTCTGGCTGCTTGCGATTCAGAGAAGGAGGGACAGTGGCCTGATGGCACTGGGGAGATTCCAGTACCTTCCTTGAGTACTTATTTTGGAGGATAATGTGATGGGTGGTTGTGTGCCAGGAAATACTCACTACATATAAGAGTGAGCTTTGCGGAGAGTCTTGGTTTCCCATTGGCTGTAGTATTGGCAGAAGCTTCATTTATTTCTACTTGTCTTCTAATCATAGCTCTTCACTTCTAGATTCCTATCACTAAACCTGTTTTTATCTACATTGGTTTCTGTTGCACTCAGCTAAGCTCCCAGTGGGTGGATGAGAAGCCTAAAAACCATATAATGCACTCAGTAATAAATTAGCCCCATGGTCGCTGCCACAGCTGGGAAATAAAAGCAGGTTGCTAGCTAATGCCAATGAATGCAAATACTTGTGGTACGGATGTATTTCAGTAGTCGAGTTATGGTTAACCTTGGGCACTGCTTTAGAAATTAATGCTAGCTTCTTTAAAATTTCTCTTCAATTATGATTTCTTTGCTGAGTTTCCATTAAAAAATTATCCATGTGGCATTTTCACTGAACCTATAAAGCGCCTAAAATTTGGAAAAAGTGGGGAAGTGCTTCAATGTCGGACTCTCTAGAAATGGAATTTTAAGACCAGAAGAGTTTCAAAATAAATTTTATTTATAATACTCCTGGGACTTGTTATCCTCACGTGTTAGATGAATGTCTTTATTACTACAATTTATCAGTAAGGGGTTATTCACTTCCTCAATTTATAATAATATCAATCAAAACCCAGAACGCTGCTCCACTTAAATCGTGTTGGAGGCCCCATCACCAAAGCAGCACGCTACCTGGGCAAAATCAAAGGCAGGATCTAATATTTGTTTTACTGTAGACTTGGCTAAACTTGGCTTTTGAGTCCCTGACATTGTTCTTGTGGTGCTGCTTTAAAAAAAAAATAAAGTCGGGAAAGCTGGTCACCTAATACGAGGAGTGTGCTTACAACAGTAGCAAACACAGCCATAAAAATATGTTGTGGAAATAGCATTTCAAACACTGTAATAGTATTTCAAGCATTTCATCGCCATGATAAAAATTAGAATTTGGTGGTTGATTTTATTTTTTCTGTGTTGTATGTAGTCTATTGGTCTAATTTTCAGTGAGAATATATATATATATATATATATAATTACCTCCTCACACTAATAGTCGGCTACCTTTCCGAAGCCCCTTTATATGCAAAGCAAGTTCCTTCAGTCATAATTTTCCCCAACCAAGGGGAAGCCTATTATTCCAGCGGACCCAAGAACTGGGAGCTATTACTATGTCCCCTGCTCCCCTTCTTAGCTGTCTTGATTCCTGGGCATGCCTCGTTCTGGTTCCTTCTTTGTGCAAAGCATAGTTCATGAGGTGTGGAGAGTTAGGGAGCAAAGCATTTTTAGCAGCCTGGTGTAAGAAACCACGGGAGGGAACAGGAAGCAGGAGAGACTGCAGAAAGCTCTTTTATGGTGGGAAATACTCAAGAGTTTTTGATCTGAATATTAAAGTGAGCAGGGTTGCTTCTTTTTAGGCTTTACTAGGCTTCCTAGTTTCCTAGAATACTTCATAGAGGTAGAGTTTAGTCTCTAAAAGACACAGGAGCCCTGGTAATGGATTGACAATGAATTCAGCTTTCTGTGCTATTTCTTTTTTTCTTATATGGCTTATTTGAAGCAGCTGGCTTTAGATGCAATATGATTACTGCTTTTAACATTCTAAGGAATCAAAAGAAGCTGGCACAGGTATACCACTTCTAGGTAAATAAATTTTGTGATTTCTTTTTATAAAAAGGAAACAGCTTCCCTATTCCCAGGGAAATTGGGGCAAATCCTCCACTCCAAAGTTCTGTGACAAATAAGGCTGCTGTTTGAAGATTCGAAGCTCCTCCAGGGATAGGTTTACGCAGTTTCATTTGTTTCACATGTACTTTGCCCAGGGTAGGACACACAGATAAGCTTCTTAACTGGTGGATTTAACTGACTATCTACACACTTTTGAGGTGTTAACCCAGGATTTAGTAGAAAATGCTGAGGGTAGAAAACTGTTGCTAAAGAAAAGCAGACTAATAATGCTGAATAACTTTGGTCTTTTTGGGTTGAATTTCATTCATACCCTCTACACAAAAATCATGTACATTTTACATTATTCACATGAAGTCTCCTTAATGAGAATACTGATGCTGAAGTCAGGATACATGCAGTTACACCTGTAATTCTGTTTACATATTAATGACTACAGAGGTGATAGTCCTCAACCCTTAGCTTTACATATTTTAGAGAAATTTGGGTCCCCACCACTCTCCTACTTCTTATTCTTGGTTTATAGTACTTTCCTAAAGCTTTGTAGTATTTTCTTATAGTCCTTCCTTCTCTAGGGAAAGTCCTATTTCCTTTCCTCAGGTCCACACTGCAGGGGCTGCAGTGCGTGTTACTCTGAGGACAATGAGGAAGAAAGCATAGTTTCTGGCAGAAAACCTGGTGGAAGGGAGCAATTTTAAGAATGGGTGAGGACTGGGATCCCTTCCCTCTGGGTTGTGCCGAAGTCTGCTGGAGACCACAAATGTGATTAGAGAAGCCAGAGGCCAGGAGGCATAAATACTTGGGATGCCATGACCAAACCTTGCTGATGTTTTCATTTTTAAAGACATTTATAAATTGGTGGTACAATTATATTCAAGTAACAAAAGGACTAGCCCTATCAAAAGCAATCACTATTCTTAGCGTCCTTTATTGACAAATTCTCTATAGAAATACTTACATTAACCCAGAAGGTGCCACACACCATACATTTGTGTGCACATATTTCCCAACTGCTTGAGATTTGTTTCGCCTCAGTGTGTAAGAACTTGCCACCCTCCCCATCTCTGCCCAGGTTGCATTTTATTTTAGCATACAGATTCACTACATTCGATTTTAGAGTTTAAATTTAAAATATTTCCTACAAGGCCTTATGTGTTTGGATGGTCGTTAGGTCGCAGGAGCCCTGTATCATATGAATTTACAAAATAGCTTGCAGTGGTTGACTATGGAGGCAGGCATGGGAGAACACAAAGGGTCGTGATACTGGACACATAATTGACAGAATTATTTTAGAATATTAACACAAAAGAGTCAAATGCAAAAAAATGTGGGAGATCTGTCCACGCACTACAGACCTAAAGAATCCAGCTGAGGGCCTGGATCCCACAGCAGTGTCCTGCATCAGTCCAGCCGAAGATCTAGAGCCCATGGTGATGTCCTCCATGAGTCCAGCTGGAAGTCTACAGCCATGACAATGTCTCATCCAAGTCTACTTCAAGGATCTGCCCTGGGAAGGCCCAAAGGCCAGGGGTGGAAGCTAGAAAGTCTGCACCAGTGGGATGAAGGACCTGTGTCAGCAGGCTGAGGGATCTGTGCTGGAGCCAGGAAGCAATGTTCAAGGTACGGACTAGAGCTCGCCCAAAGAGAATCCCATCCATCCTCAGTGACAGTGAGGACCCAACTGCCTCTGAGGATGAGAATGGCTGAGTTCATTTCAGGAAAGCGAGTGAGATAAGCTTCTCTAGAAGAACAAACAGCACCTCCTCTTCCCCTGCAGTTCTCCCTTTGTGCTTTTACAATTACCAGGTGCGCCCTCCACACCCAGAACCATGCTGATTCAGTTTATCTGGGTATTACAAGCCGGCCATTAGTTACTTCATCACATAGAAGTATCAGTCACATACAGATGACCTCGATCTCACAGCAGAGTCTTCCTGGAAGCCTGAGGGTTTACAGTGGAAGCTGAAGGGCATGTTCTGGAAGCCAGGGAATGGGTATCTCAAAGTGATGGCCAAGGCTGGAACTCTGCCAAAGAAACTGAAGCCAGTCCTCCTCCTCCTCCTCTTCCTCCCTCCTCCTCCTCCTCCTTTTTTCTCTTCACTTTTATTCCATCAAGCTACAAGCATGCTGCCTGCTGCCACCCACACCCATCAATGGTCTTCAGTCTTTAGTAAATCTCTTCAGCCACACAGGAAACAATGCTAACCTAATCCCTCAGGTATTTCTTACTCAAATTGACGCAACCGTGAACTATCACAGGCACTGCGCCGTGGATGACTCCTCAGGAGTTCTTAGCTGCCATGCAGTTATGGGGCCAGGTTAGGCACTGGTCAGCAGGGGCAGGTGGGACCTGAGGGAGCCTGTCTTCTTCCTCTTTCTCCCTTTTCTCTCTGCTTCCTGGCTGCTGTGGGCTGAGCATCTTTTTCTGTGACCCGCTTCTACAGTGCTTTGCCTGCCTTGAAGCCAGTCAACATGGACTGTAACTGGGCAGAATATACCTATTCTCTTTTACGTTTTGGATGTAAGATGCTTTGTCCCAGTGGTGAGAAAAAGACCAGGACCCCTGGTTTAGCGGGCGGCATGTCCCCTTACACCTAAGTTGTCTTGTTCTGTGCTGTTTGAAACAATGTGATAGTGCATGTCCTTACATGTACATATTTTTGTACAAATAGAAATTTAAGATAAAATTGCTGGGGAAAGTGTTACAAGTGTCCCATAATGTAATGGCTATTGTTACATCTTTGTAGAAGTTTCACCAATGCTATAGCCACAGATGTAAGCCCTGAAATTTCCTTTGATAAATAACACTAGAGGGCGCTATACATGTCGTGGTACACAAAGATGTCCTTGGCTGTATTTACAGCTCTTGACCTTACCCTGTTTTATGCCAGAGTATTGCTCTTTGATTCCTGGGTTCCTAGGGGAATTTGTTCAAGGCTCTGTTTTTCAGCCTTAGATGGAATGGATGGATGAAGGGAGTTTTGGTGATTTATTCAAGCAACCTTTCACCTTATGGGTTGTGTACTGTTGGAAACAAAGAATGTCAGAAACAAAAATAGACTTATTAAATATGTGAAGTTAATGGCCCACTGCAAACTGAGTGCTGCATCTCTGTATTTGGAATATGTGAGTCACTATGCAAATAAGCTCAGCGTTCACCCACTGACACTCAGAGTTCACGAAGGAAGATGTGAAGATCAGATTATGAAATTCTTAAGAGGTCTGCATTCTGAGTTCTTCAATGTGGCCTGCTGTATTTTAGACATCAAACATATGGCCATCACTAGTTACATGCTTAAGTGGTGATATCTTTCAAATCCATTGGTGCTACTCTGTAAAGCACCTTAGAGGCAGTTATTATGAGATACATGATGAGAAGGACAGAAGATATCAAGAAAAAGTCCAGTGTTAATAAATAACTGTCATAAACTTTGAATAAAACGATGTGTTTGTTAGGAACTAAGTTTGCAATTAGTCTAATGTGTAACCACATGTGTGTGGTTTGAGTGCCCATCGGTATGTACGTATTTTCAATACAGGTGGCACATTGGTAGCTGTGGTTTAATCATTAGGAATCTTACCAGGTGGTTGACTTCACATTTATTAGCTTGAGTTCAGCCAAGATGGAAATATTTTACAATAGAAATTGACAACCAGTACAAATGAGAGCCTTGTTACCTGAAAAACTGTTAAATACTTACTACCCTACATTTGCATACATCTATTTATAATCAATACACTGTCTAAAACTAAAATATATTTGGAATTATCAAATTGACTTGTCCATGTTTATTCTGACTTCCAGGGATCAGGAAAAGGTAGGAGCTTAGTTTTAGTTTGCTTTTCTCAATGATGGCTTATTTATATTTGATGTTTTACTTGTCACAACTATATAAAATATAAATATGCATTTTATATTATAATTTCTTTTAAATTTGTGCCTAATTTGTGGTTGTTGGTAACTATTTTTATACCTAAAGGATGTCTTGCAAATAATATAGTATAGAATAGCCTGATTTATAAATATTGATCAGAGTAGCCCATGACCAAAACAAGAAAAAAGGTCACTAGATCTTTGATCAAAATCTGTCAGAAGTAATATTATGAAATTAAAATACACATGCACACACAAATTAAAGGTAGAGGGGAGTTTACATGACTCCATAGTCACCTAGGGCAGAATCATGAAAATTAATGCTATTAGTATTCATACGTCTCAGTATTTTAAAGGCCTTGGTTCAGCATAGCCTGTATTTCAAGTGCTTTGAATCTGAATGAAGAGCCTGAGGGGTCTGGGGCATGCAAATTGGGTAACATACAGAGGCTGTATTGTTAAATTTCCCCCTCAGTGTTGAAATAAAGAAGAATGACTGTTATCCAGTTAAATATAGGTAATGTTAATAACTTGATCAGAATTTAAGGAGATTAAATGTCAGAGTTAGGGTTCTGCTGGTAAATATCACTTATAGGAGGCAGAAGTAATAGAGAATTATACATAGCCTTGTGGCTTTTGCCATTCTATAAGTAGTAAAATGTGATTTATTATTCTGTACTCTGTCATGTATTACTCAAGAGGCACAAAGAAATGATGACTGAGAATTCCTGCATAAAAATGAACCACAAGACTCATGTTTTCTGGTGTGAAGAGATTATAAACAGACTGTGACACCTATTTCAGTTTATGACTTACTGATCTATAAAGAAAATAACTTGTAAAGCCCGAATTAAACTGGAATAATGAGAGCTCACTAATACGGAAAGCCTGCTCCACTTGTTTCCTTTAATTTTGATATGGCAACATTAAAGTGTTGAGCTTCACAGGTTAGATCTTTGAGAATGATAAGGAGTAATCCCTTAGGGATCTGATTTATTATAACCTATTATGTTCTAGTTTAAGAATACAAATTTTAGGAGTTGGATTTTCTTTTAAATGGAACTTTAATATGGGACCAACATGTTTTTAAGAAGATATGAATTGAGGTTATTTAAGGCATTATGGCATCTATTGTGAGTTCTTGGGTAACTCTGGTATAGTTTTCAACTGGATAATTTTTAAGTATATCTTTTTGCATAAAGAGATTTCTATCAGTTTTCCTCTTTTACTATTTTATTATGATCATTTTTAAAATATCTATGTATTAGAAGATTTACATGAGATTACAACCATTTGTTTTTGTTTTTCCACTGAAAATGTCTAATCTTTTCAAACGATCTGATCCTAATGGAGGTGTGTCAGGAAATGCAGAGATGCAAAAATTGATTTTCAGTCACTATCACGTGCGTCTAAGCCCTAGATTTAAATTTTTGGCTGAAATATTTTGTGTGGACTTTGTATTTAGGTAAAAGTATTGAAGCATTACTTACAATTTTCTTTTCTAAAAATAAAAGTGAACTGGCCAAATTAACAGTTAGTTTATATGTCTACATTTTCATTGGCTTTTAATGACAAAGGGTTTTATATTTGTTTAGGGGTACAGTGTGTGTGTAGTAGATGAAACAGAAAATGGGAGTAAACATATTTAGATGAACAGATGTGGGGTTCTTGGGGATCACTATGTCTCATAGCTCTTCTGCAGAAATATAGTTTCTTGAGCATTTGTCGCATTGTTGATAAAACTGACTGATGTACTATTTTATATTATTCACTTATTCTTTGTAACCTTAGCAACTAGCCTCTTAATTTAGATTATACACGTTTTGCCTAACAATAACTGATCTATATTAGCATAGTTTTCTCAGGGCTCTTTTTTTAGCATTACATGTGTTAGAAAAGGTCTTTTAAAGTAGGTTATTTTTATTTCTATAGAGATGAAGAATTATAAGAAAATCAGTTCAAAAATAAATTTATGTGTTGTTAAACATGTACTAAGATTCCTTTGAGGAGCCTGGTGATGTTTGTAGGGAAACCATAACCGGTACAATTGCCTCAAGGGGGCTCTGCCCAAGATAGCCTCAGCTTCCAGCACAGGAGCCACATGTCAGTTTCCTGGCACTGGATGGCGCCCCTTGCAGGGCCCAGACACCTCTGCTCTTCTCTGCCTCATTGAGCATGCTGCCCTCTCTGGATGCCCCGGATTTCATCTGGAGTCTCAGGGACCCTGAAGGTCCTGCCTTGAGCTTCTTTCCAAGTCAGAATCTTTTTCTTCGCCTTGCAGTGTCTTCTTGAGAAGCATTGCTAACAGCTGTCATATGTTGAAGCAAAGATAATGATTATTACATTTAGAAAAGGGAGTAACTTAATATGGAAACAAAATAAATGGGTTTAAGAGAAATCTAAATTACGCATTTTACCCCGGAGAGATGATACTTTTTGTTACCAATGTTATTTTCTAAGTGATTCTTTGTCAGTGGCATTATTTGCTAAGTGATCATGCAGTTGGTGAATGAGTGATTGGAGGCATGTGCTGAGTTCTGAAATAATCTAATACAGTATTAAATTATTTAGAGAGTGTCAGTAAAAAAGACAGTAAAATTAAAATCTGTTATATTAAGGTTAGCATAAAAAGCCTATAAATTTTGAAAATGAGTATTTGTGCAACATATATCTCTCAATTAGTTGAAACTTTGAGTGTTGATTTCCATAGCTATACTTATCTGTGATGAATATTAATTATCCTAAGGATGTTCCATTGACATTTTACAGTCCTAGTATAACTTCTAAATAAAGAAGTAAATTAAGATTTCATTCTTTTCTCCTGTGCCTCTCATTGTAATTCTCTGTGCCATCTTCCCTCCTTCTATCTACCTCTGTTGCAGTCAGCTAAGTAGAAGATAAACACAAGCCTCCTGTGTAGAAAGGTGTGCTAGATGGCACAGTGATGTAAGTCAATGTTAACAGTCTTTACAGCCACCTACAATCCTACTTTTCTTCTCCTCAATTAAGCATGGAGTGTTTCCCACCAAAGGTTTACTGAGGGCTTTATACATGAGTGCACAGAATTACATATGCTTAATCTTACATGTGTACAGACAACATATCGGGGACCAGATAGTATTCATTGCAAAGCAATGTGCCTTTAAAAAACTCCACTAAAAAATAAGGATCATTATATTTCTCTATAACTAGAATACTTTTCTCTCTTCTTTATAAATTGCTTCTCAAATCACGCTTACCTTTGTCTTCTACTTATAGTTTCATCTAAGACTTTCTAGAATCCCTGACTTCCACACTTCTGACTTTAATGCTCTCATTTACATGTCTCTGATTTCATTTTCACATTTTTCTTCTTTTTATGTTTATGTCTGTGTTTATTTCCCTTGAAAGAGAATGAGGACCAAAGAGCATTCCCCTCGTGTCTTATATTAATTTTAGGGTCAACAGTGATAGTCATGAAGGGTCACTTCCATGACTTGGAACCAAATGAAAGCCAGTACAGAGAAAGCTGGTAAGTGGAGACTGAAGTGATAAATGGAGATGAGAGCTGATTGGGGAAATGCATGTGAGTCTTAGGTTGGCAGGAGTTGTTGGTGATTTCCCTCAGAAATAGAAAGACTTGCACCTATATTTCGTGGTGCACCTATATTTCGTGGTGCACCTGGACAGTCAGAGCCCTCTGTCCTCTGGAAAAAATTCAGAAAGTAAGGATGCAAATTCCCTCGAGGAATAGGGAGAGCTTGTATTGGATGTAATTTCTCTCTTCTACATGCATTACTTCTGATAACAGTTTCCCCTTTCTGAGAGCAGTGAGTGAGGGAGGAGGGGAGACAAGGAAGAGTCTCTGTGGAAAACTTCAGGGTAGGAAAGAAAGTTCCACTTAACTATAGATTGTTATTCTCTTTACCCATCTTGGGTTTTAATGCTTAACTTAATTAAGTCACTGATGGTATAAATCCTCTGTTTTTTTCTCTGCTTATTCCAGATAATATACTTTTATATTGTCTGAAGAATACTGAACAATATTTTTTTCTGAAACAAATGAGGGATAAGCCCAAAGTAGTCAGAAGTCTTTTACTATAAAAACTACAATGAAAATAATCCCAACACTACTGATGACATAGGGGAGTGAGGAGTGAGATGAATTAAATAACGCTTCCGAGTGTACATGCACATCTTTGCAGAGCTGCAAAAGAAAAGCATAAAACTGGAAATGGACCAGAGTTGCTAACTATTATAACCATGGTTAACATTCGTGAGGAAGTTCAATGCGTGACTTGTCTCAGTTATTCTTCTCTTGTTGCTGGGACAAAATACCTAACACCCAAAATTAAGCAATGCAAAGTTTAGTTCACAGTTAATAGAGGTTTCAGCCCACACTTTGCTAGCTCCAAGGCAGAGTGGCACATGGCACAGAGCAGCCATTCCTGTTGATGGCAAAGAGCAAAGGGAGGAGCAGCAGTTGAGGCAGCTAGCTAGCCTCTCTCCCCTCCTCACATTGTAAGGTACATTACCTACCTCAGGGCAGATATGACACCCACAACCACATCCAGGATGATCAGTGAGAAACCTAGAAACCATTCCATGATTCATGAGGCTTTGGTGGGGCAACTCGACACAAAGCGTAACAGACTTAAGTATTTTAGGCAATTTTTTTTTCCTTGAGAAAATCTGAGGATAGTATTTGCTCACTATTTTCTTCAACTTTTCTGTTGCTGGACAAAATACATGACTGCAGCAGTTTTAGAGAGGAAAGGTTTCTCTTGCTCAAGGTTTCAGAGGCCAGTCTGTGGTAGAAGCATCTCGATGAAGGCTGTGGATTGTCAGTGCATCCTAATTCCTGGCCTCTAGAGCAGGGAGTTAGCACCAGAGTGGAACGGGCCAGGGAGGACATGTAGGACCCTATGTTGTGCCTTCTTGAGGGTCCCGACAGACACAGAATGTGCTTTCTCAGCCCCAGTCATCTCTGAAGTCAGTCAAGTTGAGAGTATCATGTAATTGCCACACATACCTTGCTTAACGTTGCATGGGAGATCATGGCATTTGGAAAAATATATGAGCAGAATGTACATTTTACTGAATATTTGGAATGATATTTTGAAGTGGTATTTTGGAAAAGGGCAAACAGCTACACTTGGTGGACCAAGTATTTAAAACAATTGTGTAATTTAATAGATTATTTTCAAATTTAGAAAGCAGAACCTGCTGACTCTCCTTGAAAACCAGAGTTCGTTTTTTAGTTGCTTGCTGTCTTCATGACGATAGCATATGATGATCATCTCAAATATTGTAAGCTCTGAAATGACGTGCTTTGTGACACACTGATGACATTATAGTCATTAACTCATTAGCAGGATATAGTTACAAGAATTTACTGGTGATATATAAACTACAGTTTTATATAGTTTAGACTAGGTCTCTATGAGGCATCTTATTTCAAATTCTGAAGTGTGAGTAGTCTGAGTGATAGAATTATAGTTCAGCCATTATTTTAATGATTTAGCTTTGAGAACATACAAGTTGTCTCTAGATGATTCATTTAACAAATAAATGAGATAAAATTAAAACTGGCTTGGGATTTAATTAAGATACATGAATTTATTTTATTTTCTAAGTTGCTTTCTAAAATTTTTAGCAGTATTTCATTAGAAAAGTAGTTTCTGAAGTTTTTCATTTAAGGAACTTTAGAAGAATAAATAGGAATGCTGAGCAGAGAAATTTTTGAACAATTAGCTAATCCACCCCCCCCCCCGTGTGTGTGTGTGTGTGTGTGTGTGTGTGTGTGTGTGTGTGTGTGTGTTTGTGTGGTGTATGTGTGTGTGTGTGTGTTTGAATACTGTGAGTAGAATGGAGTCATAGTGTTTATCAGATTTGCAAAATATGGTTTGCTGAGCTACAACAATCCAGGTTGTGAAGATTCAGAAATAATTAATGTAAGATATCAGAGTGGAGTTCCAACAATTTGTTCTAGTCTTATTTGGATAGAATGTCTGTGAATGATTCAGTAAATGAGGTTATAAATATTCATCTATTTTATCACTGGCAACAGCTGAGAATCTTTAAAGAGACAGTGGACTGCACAGTTCAGCTCCGGCAGGCCTTGCCTACCCATTGACCTTTCCAACTTTATTTCCAGGGTACGTATCAGCAGTTTAGGACTATTTGTGTTAATGCCCTACAGAAACAGAATTATACTTCTTCATATTAGAATTTGGAGAAGTTGCTACCTGATTATCGATAAAATGCCAGGTGGTAGGCCAGAAGATTCTCATAAACAACCAGGGCAAAATAAAGATAGGCAAAGCTTAAGGAATAAAGTAGAATAATTTACCTACTTCTCAACAAAAGCTATGACCAAAAAATAGTTTCCAAACCAAATGTGAATAAACTCTAGCCCAGAAAGTCAAATCATCTCCTGAGGTATAGGAATAAAGAACCTTTTAGTTCTCTGAAATCTAGGAATGCATTTTCCAAATTATATTTGCAAAATTATAGTCTGAATCATATCTAGGTAAACAGAATAGCAGGTTAAAAGAGATTATTTTAGAATCACAATATATAATCCATCAGTAATATTTCCTATATGACCATAGAATCATAAAATCCTTAGCTACCCAGGCTTCTTCAGAATTAAAAACCATAATTTCCACATGAAATATTCACATTTTCATAGGAATTCAATGTAGTTTATTGCTATAGATTTTTGTTCATAATATTCCACTTTCAGATCAGCCTACTGATTTCATCACTTTTAAGAATAATAAATTAAGCAGCCATCACATGTTTCTGTGTAAGAAATTTCCAACTTAAAATGCCATAAAAAATTCTCCCCTAAACATTCCTCCTTTCCTCAAACTATTTATCTGTTGTATGTAAACTGTACTTAGGACATTGCATTAGGGTGTTCCTCAAGTACTCATTTTGGCAAATGGTGACACATAAAAAAATGAGTTATGTGTCATCGTGGGAACATAATAGATGCATTTAAAAAATAATAGTAATGATTTCTTATTCCCTTATGTATCATTCTAACATAAGTACAAAAATAATTCTTTATTACTCACGTATTGAATTTATGTGATAATGAATGAATTTGGACACATCACATGATTCATAACCATGTGAAGATTTCCCTGTAAAATATGACAAGTGTTAATATATTGTTTCATTCATGCAGCACTATCTATTGGGTGATTACCACCATCTAGGCGTTTTGGTAGAACTTTGACATCAAATATTAATAAAAAAGAAAATTCTTTTCAACAGAAAAACCATTATATATAGAACATGATTTTATGTGTTTCAACATAGTTTATAGTTTACTGCTAACTTATTAGTGTGTAGCATTTTTATGATTTTGTAGGGATGTTAGCATGTGAACTGTCTCTAAGAAATGTTTTCCTACTTTATAATGTTGTAAATAAACCTTAATGGAAATGAAGATTAGCAATACTACTAATTGAAGTTCGGTTATAATAATTTTTTATACCTTTACATGGCAATAACAAATCAAAGTTACATGGTCTTAGTTACAGCTATCTGATAGACTAAGGCAATAATATTGTGATATAGCAAATTAGTAAGGATTTGGGGTTAGAGCCTGGGGAGAGTTAATCTTCAGATGGCATATTCACACATTTTGATTGTGTATTGGAGCCTACTAAGTTTAAACACTTAATCAGGCAAAATATTGGGGAATATTGCACATTCAGCTTCCAAATTGAAAGCCGCTTCTGATTATAGCCCAACCTGTCTGCCAACTCCGACATGCTGGGAACAGATGCTGCGGTGCTCAGAGATTCCTTTCATCTTATTGGAGGAAGATTGTTTTAAAATTCTTAATGGTTATTTTTCTAAAAATGGTTCATTTAAGACCTTAATTGGGTACATGAAATCGTTTCTGCTGTCATCGGTCCCTGTTCTTGCACGTGTGCAACATGTATGAAGAGATTCTTTTGTTTTAAGCATGACATAGTTTTAAGAGGATAGAAATGAGAAGAAAAATTAATTCTTTAGAGTGCTGTGCTGGACTGCGTGCGGGGAACTCGGTTCTGGTGGAGTTGGGAGCCTCGCATCTGGGCAGTGTACTAGTCCTCCAGCGCTGCTGCGTCTTTAAGCAGCTCTAGAGACCTAGGCGTAGGCAGGCTGGAATCTCCCATTGGCTGGCAGATGGTTGCCTGTACAGCGTCTCACGAGGTCTTTCTTCTGCACGTTCAGTGTCTCCACGAGTCCCCTTTGTATAAGCACACAGGTTGAATTGCACCAGAACCTACCCCCATGTCCTCACTTTATATTAATTACCCCTTTGTCATTATTACTTTTGTTTGGTACTGGGAATCGAACTCAGGACTGTACACTTGCC
>PVJA010016715.1:0-42966 GCA_004027025.1 Myocastor coypus
TTCCTTCCTTCCTTCCTTCCTTCCTCTTTCTTTGCCTCCCTTTCTTTCTCTCTCTCTCTCTGTCTCTGTCTTCAGTAATTACCAGGGATTGAACTCAAGATCTTGGCATTTTGAAAGTCACATACCTCCCCACAAGAAAGAGGCCCTGCCTACTTGCCTCAGTGTGGGACTGCACACAGAGCCCCCAACTGTGGGTGTCAAGTCGGCTGTGAGTCTCAGCTTCACCAGGACCAGCAGCACCTCACTCCTTGTAGCAACTGATATGCACTCAGCAGGGACTCAAGACCCAGTCACCAATTTGTGTTATGGAGCATATGATCACAAGTGTTGTTGACAGATATTGGTTCAAAAGGACTTAAATAAATGAGCAGACATATAACCTAGAAAAGTTTATGGGTTGAGGTGAGGGGGCCATGAAGCAGCTGGAGGCAGTGCCCTCCTGGAAACTGCTCCAGGGAGTCCTACAGAGGGAGGACAAAATGGCTTCAAATACAGATCCCATAATGCTATATGCCAGGGTGTGACTTGAGGTAGGTCACCGTGCCTTTTGCTCTCAGAAAGTTGGAGTCTTTTGTGGAAGTTGCTGAGAGGAGTGTCTCTGTATGCATGCTTGCAATGCAAGCAGGCAGTAGCACCTCTTTCACATGGCAGATACCCCCAAGACCTTCTGTAGGCACCCGAAGCTGCAGAGCACCAAGCCCTATCTATATCATATTTTTTCCTGCACCTGTGGATATAGGTACCTATGATACTGTTTAACTTAGAAATTAGGAACAATAGGATGAACAGTAATAATAAAATACATGATCATAGTAATATGCTAGTATACAAAATTTATGAATTTTTTATTGCTAGAATATCTTATTTAATATTTTCAGAATAAGAGAAATTAAAAACATCAAAAGTAAAACTTCAGGTAAGGGGAGCCTACTGTACATGTATTATACATATATGTATACATGTATGTTTATGATATGTATATGTAGGTATAGCACAATGCCGGTGCTCATTAAACACACATTTCCATGTTTCTACCTTTCTGTTCCACTATGTCATAGTGTATGCCCTGGCGTAAGGGCATTTCTGAACAGCATTTCTGAACTGTTCCCTCCCCTTGAACACTCTATGTAGTAATTTCAGGCTTTTTATTTCTATGGTTTTTTCTTTTTTTTCCATTTGTGTATTTGGTATAGGGTCTCACTATGCAGATTGGACTTGTGGTGATCCACCTGTTTTCAGCCTCCCAGCACTGGGATTATAGGCATGTACCACCACACCCAGATTCTGTCGTCTGCTCAGTACACCTAGGGGTCAGGGCTAGTGTGACATGGGGGACCACAGATTGAATTATGGCCCCTGAGCTGGCCAAAGCAAGTGCTTTGTCTGCTGAGTTATCTTGCCAGCTCTATTTTCCCAGTGGTTTTATTCTACCACTATTACAGGGCATTGGCCAGCTGTCTTGTGAGCAAGACACAGTACCTAGCTGCCACAGCCTTAAGAAGGAGAGGTCTAATTTACTCATGGTCTCAGTCTATGATCAATTGCCTTCAAGGCAGAGGCACCACAATGCAAGGGCATGGAGTGCAATGCCACTTAGTTGGTGGAGGCTGGGGAGCAAAAGAGGGGAACAGTGCTATCAGTAGGGACAAGGGAATAGCATAAAGCCCCAGGTCATGCCAAAGGCCACAACCATGCTACACACCTAGAAATATTCTCCACCAGTCTGGAGTAGATTAAGTTGAAACTCCACCCTAACACATCCCATCCATTTTCAATATGCTATCAAAACAAATAAACCATATATAACTTGCAAGTAAAAACAACAAGTCTGAGTCTGCCTACCATAATACAACTATTTTGCATACAACCGGAACACAACAATCCCTCCCCTAAAGTCTCAATAGTTTCAGCATTTTTTTAAAATCCAAGAGTTCAAGTCTCTTTTGCGACTCAAGGAAAGCTCTTATCTGTGAATCTCTGTAAAAATAATAATAAAAAAGTCACATAATCCCAAGGTATGATGGCACAGAGTAAACATGCCAATAAAAAAGGGATGAATACAGAGGCAGAAAAAATTAGACCCAAGTGGACCCAAAATCTGGCAAACATTATGTCCTATAGCTCTATATTTGGCATCCAGAGCATGGAGTGTAAAATGTGATTTTTAATGGGCTTGGGTGGCCTCCCCTTTATGGCTTTGCCGGTTACAGTCTAATGGCCTTTCTCTTGGGATGGCTCCACTTACATCCTGCAGCTCTCCTCAGACATTCCATTTCCTGGTCTCTCTGGCTTGCTGAGGTCTGCAGTGCCCTTTGAGCTTTACTCTCACAATTTCAGGCACTGCCCACATAGGTTTCTTGTCTGGTGCTCTACAGCTTTTTTGAAATTTGTGCGGAAGCTTCCTCGATCTCATAACTCTCACATTCATGCCGGTAAAACCAGCATCATGTGGACAATGCTAAGGTCTACTGTTAGCAAGGGCAGTAGCCAACTCCCCTTAGATCATGGTGCTAGTGGACTCCGAATGTCTGGATGGATAAGCATGATAGAATGAGCGCTAGAAGGCCCTTCACAAAGTCACACAGACTTCTTCTCAAGAGAACATGTAACACTTCTGCACCTGTAATAGGGGAGGCCTTCCTGACTCCTGACGTGCCCTCAGAGAATCCTTCTTCTTGTCATTGTGCAAAGTACTTTTTTTTTTTTTTTTTTTGAGATAAGGTCTTGCTATGCAGTGTGTAGTTCAAGTCAGCCTTGAACTCACTATATAGCCCAGGCAGACCTTGAACTCATCTGGCCTTGAACTTGTGGCAATTCTCCTGCCTCAGTCACTGGAATTCTGGGATTACAGATATGTGCCACCCCAACAAGCACTGCTTGGTTTCTTTTCAGTGGTGCTAATCTTTTCAGAGCCATACTTTCTTTGGGACATGTAAAGGTCATGGTTTTCTCCAGGCAAAATTCAAGTTTTTCAAACTTTCTTGCTCTGCTTTTTTCTCAGTTGTCCCTATACACCTGGCTAAAAACAGCCTGCAGAACTCACTCCACCATCTGAATTTTAGACTGTTTTGAATTTGCTCCACCAGATTAATTAGTCCACTATGTTTGACCTCAGTTTCCCACTAAGTATCAGAGCATGGGCAAAGTGTAGACAGATTTTGAGGTATGATGTAACAGACATGGCTGCTAGGCTAACTGTTAAGGAAATTCTTGTTTCCAACGGAAACCTCCTGGGCCTAGATTTTGCTGTCTATATTCCTATCAGCACTCTGATCTTCTGCGCTCTGATCAGAATGACCTGTCAGATTCTGCTTACTGCATTCCAAGGCTTCCCTAGCCCACATTTCTAAGTCTTCCTTGCCTCTCCCACAAATCAGTTCCAAAGGCTCTGTCTTGGTCACTCTCTTGTTGCTGGGATACAATACTTGACATGCATAACTTAAATGAGTGGAGGTTGCTTGGTGCCATTCTGTAGTCCACAGTCAGCCAGCTTCAAGGCTGAAATAGTGTCCTCGAAGGGCCTTTTGCTTGATGGCATCCAGGATGAAGAGAGTCAAGGGGAAAGCTGGAGAAGGAGATAGCCCTTTGCACTTTATGCACACAGTGATTTCCCACTCAAGCCTCCTCTACTAACAACACTTTTAGTTTTGGATTCATCAGTGGGTTATTTTACGAGTGAGTGCACCATGCCTGTGATCCAATCACTTTCCAGAAGTCCCACCTCTGAACATAAGGCTTTGGGGAGCATTCAGATTTACGCCATGACAGCTTCCAGCTGCATGGTCAGGAAAAGTCACAGCAATAACCTGCACTTCTCTGTTACCTCTATGTTTTAGTGGTTAGCTTTTTTGTCATTGAGGCACAATAGCTGTAACTTAGCAGGGCAGAGGTCTGATTGGCTCACAGCTTCAGCCACAGGCAGCTGGCTCCAAGGCACAGGCACCACATGGCAGAAGGCGTGTGGAAAGAAGTTGCTTAGTTGGCAAAGGCCAGGAAACAGGGAAAGGGAAGAGTACCAGAGCAGAGGGCGCAAGGAAACAGACACAGTCCCTGAGGCCACAACCCCATGACCACCTGGGCACACCTAGAAATATGCTGTGCCAATCTCTAGGGTGGGTGCCAAGATAAAGTAAGTGGATACTTTACCCTAACCTGCATGACCAACAAGTGATGTGTCCCCTTTTAGGTCACTCACAATGTGTTTCAGTTACTATGGCTGCATAACAGATGACCCCAGCATAGATCTCAATGCATGAAACATTCATTTATCCTGATCAAGGCTTTGTGGTTTGTGATTCCAGAAAGCTTACAGAAGGGATGTCTTGTCTCTCTCCTAGGATGCCTGAGGCCTCTGCTGGGACTGCAGAGGGTCCATCACTCCTATGTCTAATAAGAGATGCTACAACAATCACTGGCTGAGTTCTGAGGTGGGCTTATCACCTGGAACCTGCCATAGCAATTACAGAGTTCTGGTCTGCAGGAAAGAGGACAGAAGTGCCTCTCTTGATGGAAGGATGTGGAAGTCACATTGTAAAAAGAAGATATGAGTTGGGATGTTCACCATATTTGAAAAGTATAATCTCTGCACTACATGAGGAATGTGGACAGCTTAGATAGCTAGTTGGTTAGCTTTGATAGCTTCTCATTTCTATATAGGAGGTCCAGGTATACTTATCTTTGTGTTAGAGATGGACAGACTACATCTCAGGGTAGAAAATTTCAGTGGATCACTATGAGCTTCCCAGTGCTGATTGCCAGAAAGGGCTGTTGGAAGGTTGATGTCAAGGTTGGCACTTGGTGATTTTTAACACCTATCCTAATGCAAAGCATTACTATTTATTGTTACAGTACCATTCTTTCTTCCCCATATAGTAACACACAATCCTGCAGCCAGCAAAGGACCTACGTTTCCGTGCACATGCCGAGGCAAGAGAGAGTACTCATCAACACCTGTCAGTAGTGCTTCATGCAGGTATAGCAGCAGAGTTAGTGGCTGCCTTTCCTGCATCTTCTATGAGAAGACCCCTGGGAAAGATCCTCAGGTGTGTTTATAAATCTCAAATGTGTAACATTACCTAACTCTGTTAGTGAATTACCAGCCCTTTGGTCATCATTAAAAATGGCAGTCTGTGGCATTGTGTATCCCTCTCCTAGCAGAGTAGGAGGAAGACTGATGCTTCTGGTTTAGTTATGGTACCACAAGGACTGGTCTGGTTCCTGAACAGACCAAGGGGCCATCCTAACAATCACTTTCCTGGGGATTGACTCCACATCCCATGTCCCTCCTTGCCAGTCTGGCTGCAAGGCAAGTCCTAAAATGCCTTCTTTTGTTGATGCCCATTAAATAGACAGCTGACTGTCCTGTTAAGAGTGATTCAACTAGGAAGGGTCAGGAGGCAGCTGATAACTGACAGAGCGTGTCGCAGGGCCTGAATGGCAGCTCTTCGGCTCTGGTGCTTTTGCTGCCTCACTGCAGCTGTAGGATTGAGCTCACTTGGCAGGAATGGCTGGGCTGCACCCACCAGCTGGGGACAGACCAGGGCAATTGGAGTGACCTTCAGAACTTCAGGTGGCTGGAGACTACGCTATGTAGGCACGATGTAAGGTCTTAGAGCAGCCCCTGGGTGGGGTGGCGAGCGCCAGGGTTCCACCTGGAAGGGCCAGCTTTAGATTTGGGTCCTGCCCAATTACTGAAAGCCTGTAAACCTCTGTGTCAGCTTCTGCCTCTCATCACCTGGCAAAGTGAGGGGTAGAGACAGCTAACCTCTAGTGCCATATCTGATGCTTAGGAGGAAATCAAGGATGAGTTTGATTCTAGCTAATTTTTAATCCTAACAGGAAGACTACAAGTACGGTTTTGCCTACAAATGCTGCTCTTCGCTTGCATATTGATAGGATCAACTCTGCCTATGCCCTCAAACCAGATAACAATCTGTGGGAGGTCCCTCTCCAAGGCAGCTGCCTGTTAGCCTGACTGGAAGCAGCAGTGGAGCCCTCTTTACTCTTAGCTTCAGCTTGGCTAATCCTTAAAAGGCGAGCTTTTTTTCCTTTCCTTAAATCTCTACCATTAGTTTTAAACACTAACAATACATGTGAGAAACAGATTTGGAGAGATATAGTGATTTGAGCAGGGTCACACAGCTTGAAAATGTAAAAGGTAGGAGGGTTTAGCTGCTCCAGTGTGAATATACTAGGGCTGAGGCGAAGCCCAACCCCTCAGGGCTTCATCCCCTCCTCCCTCTCCTAAGCCACAAAAGGAAAATCATTTCCTGTTGTTGGAACCTCTGCCATCAGAGAGACCAAGGAAAGGAGAGACGCTTGTGAATATGCCAGGATGATCTTTTCTGGTTCTTACCTTGCTTAAGTTGTTTAACATCAGCTTCCCATGACTTGGGGAAAGCTAAGTGCAGGGCTGGAGTAGTGGCTGCTGTTCATGGGCTGCCTACGTACTCTACAGAGTTTGTGTTTGTGCCCCGAAGCTGCATGCTCATACTTGACCATGTTTGGGCATAGAGGCTTGACCCACATGGGACCAAGGGCTGCTTCCCTGGAGACAGCTGGGCGGCCAAACTCTCTCTTGCAGCTCGGAGGCCTTTTTTGGGGTGGGGGGGTAACAGGCTGGGAAGAAAGAAACTATCTGCCTGCTAAAGAGCCCAGGGCAGCAGAGAACTGTAAGTACTACACCTGTGAGTGCTCCGCAGCGGTTTTCCAAGTCTGGGGGATTTGAAGGGAGATGGACAGGGAGAGTGGTCTGAGGTGGGGCGAGGAAGGGGCAGTGAAAACTTCCTGGACCTGGGCTGCCAATCGGTCCACTGTGCACTCAGGACGAGCTGGTGTCTGCGCCTATAGACTGTTGTCAGCTGCGGGTAGCACAGTGGCCAGGTCGCTGTGGGAGCTGAGTGCCCTGGCCCTCTGGTCCTACCTTCTAGAGTTGCCAAAAGGTAACACCTTGGATATGAGGACCAGTCCTGCCGCCAGTCACCCTGGGGAGGGATGAGACAATGCATGAGCTTGGCAAGAGGGCTTCATGCTTCTGCTCCCAACTGCCACGGTTTTCTAGGTTAATGATAATATTCATCAAGGGCTTCTGCAGTGATAAATGAGTGACATTCAATACATCACAAGATCTTGAGGTAGGTAGCATCATTCCTGTTTAGAGGCACATGGTTGCTAGGCAGCAAAGCCAGGATCTGATCCATGTCTGATGACCTCAGACCGCCCTTTCCCCATACTCTACCAAATCCTCAGTGTACTCTGTTCCTGGTCCTTCTAAGGAAGAGAACATCAACCCAACTAGCACATCACCCAGGACTCTCCCTTTGCTTTTTTTTTTCATTTTCCTTAAATCCAGCCCAGATGTAGAGTGACCTTTCTACATAGGATACCTCATCCCCAAAGTCCAGAAGTATCAGCTTCTTTCAAAACTAGGATGTTCTTGGAACTGAGCTGAAATTTCTTTTTGTTACTGATAAGACCTGCTTCTTCCTGTTTAGGCTGAGGGTTTGTTGCTTAATATTGGTTTTCATAGTTCCTCTTTCCGCAAGTTTTTGCTGTCGATGCTCCATTTGCACTTTCCACCTAAATCTTACTGCTAAACAGAGCTCCACATGTGGGAATAGGTGTAGGATTTATCATGACCCTGCAAACTCGTAGCCCCGGCACAGACAGCAGTCCCATCACGGCATTACAGACAGCAGAGCCTGGACAAACTAGAGGTGCAAGGCCTTTTTATGACCCACAAGCATCCTATTTCTTTCCCTCCTGAGTACCTGGAACTGGCAAGACCAGGGCTCCTGCCTTCCCCAGCTCCAGCAGTGCCCAGCAGTTGGGCAGAATGCAGGAAGCTACTAGTAGAGCAGACTGCCCCTGGGAGGAGGCGGATTAGCTAGAAGAAGCCCTTCTACACGGGACCCCTGGAAGTGCACACCAGCCTCCCCCATGAAAAGTTTTGCTAAGGGCATTGTGCCTAGGTTCCCAAGATGTAATTTCCCATTGTGCCCAAGCCATGTATGTCCCATTGTCAGATATCAGTGACAACTGGAAGCCCCTGAAAAGCAGGCTGTAAAGGCCTCTTGCATGCTTTACCCATGAAGACCTAAATGGGCTTGATAAGCTGACACCACATAGACAGCAGTGTGGCTTTCCCACTTCATGTGGCCAGAAAACAGAAGAAAAAAGAATTGAGTGGAACATTTGCCTTTGGCAGGGGGAAATTTTGCCCACTGTGACTTTGTGATGTCTCTCAGCAAAGATACATTATCACGGAGTGCTTCCTCTGTCAAGCAAAAGGGAGATGGACCAGCCCTCAGGAGGTGGTGGTGGCAGGGTTGTACCCTTGGTGACTGAGCTCAACTCTCCCACTCAGGAGAGTGGAAGTAGAAAACTGCTGGGCCAGGAAGAGGGTCAACAACCTCAGGATGAAAATTTGGAACAGTCCACACAGTCTTTTTCAGTTAGGTGAGGGGCCTGAAAAGAATACAAGGATCTCTGTTAAAAATCTCTTTTGGCTGCCTGTCTCCTGTACATTCTCTAACTTATAAAAATGATGTGTGTGTCACTTTGGGGACCTGGAAAGGAAAATGAAGTCCTCCCTGATACCTAGCTAAAATCTCTCTTAAAAGGAAGGATCACAGAGAACGGAACCCAATGGTCTGCTACTTTTGAGTAGAAATACATTGCAGTACCTTAGGTAAACAAAAAAATAACCACAGAAATGTTTATTGACAGGCCCTGGGTAGTTTGCAGAATGCAGGGTAAAGTGACAGGGACCTCAGCAGGGCAGATTTGTGGCTTCAGGTAGCACAGACTGGGGCTCTTTCTTGAGAATGTTTGTCCAGATTCATGCTGCTGGCTGAGCATTCTGTGGACAGGCTGGGGATGGGGTGGGAGCCTCTGCCTGCTTCCTGCCAGCCACAGCCACAGGAGTGGGAAGCACGTTCTTTCCATGCTGCTTTGGCCCAGGGTGGCTTCATCCCTGAGGCATGAAGGGAGAAGATTACCTCCTTGCTAATCTGCCTTCTAGGGCACCCTTCCCCTTCTCTGCCTGCTACACTCAGCCCAGTCAACCTGGCACTGAACCTCTTCATAATTCTGGAGAATTCTGAAGTGACCTAAGTTTCTTGTGGATATGAGTGACCCAGGAGAAAGTATGTAACTTGCTCCTGGGGTTCTATGGTCACTGTAACAAAGGAACATAACCTGATGGCCTGAAATAACAGACATCTACGGTTTCACAGGTCTCAAGGCCAAAAGCCAAAGGTCTAAAGTCACCAAGGGTCCATGCTGTCCCTCCAGAAGCCCACAGTTCCTGTTGCTCTGTCTCCCTGGTTGCATTGCCTTCTCTTCTGTTCCTAATCTCTTCTTCCTTCCCTCTTGTCAGGACTTTAGTGGTTCTCTTTATGGTCTGTATGCATAATCCTAGATAATTTCTACATCTCAAGATGCTTCATTTAATTATTTCTGCAAAGTTGTTGCCATACATACTGAAAATCTATAGTTTCCAGAGACCAGAACCTACACAACTTAGCAACCATTACTGTGCCTTTCATAAGCAGCATGACCTAAGGTATGGCACTTTACCTTTCTGAGCCATAGAATTATCCACTGCAGAATGGAGATGACACCTGCCAAAACTGGTGGGAGGCTTTCGGGGGGGTCAAAAAGAGAAGCCCTCTGGGAGTTGCAATAGGAACTTCTTGTACAGACAGGTACAACACTGGCACTGCCATCTAACCTGTTTCCCTTCCTATGATTTATGTGTCCCTTGACCTAACCTCAATTCTGATGCCTCTGTGGCCCTAGCAATGACTGCTGCCCTCAGAGGACATGGGGAAGAAGCTGGTGATGGCCCAGAAGCGGGGAGAGACCCGTGCACTTTGCCTGGGAGTGGCCATGGTGGTGTGTGCGGTCATCACCTACTATATCCTGGGCACAACTGTGCTGCCTCTCTACCAGAAAAGGTATGGCACTCCCCTGCCTGGCCTTAGCTTTCCTCTAAGGCTCTGGGGCCCTCACAGAACTCTAGTCTTCTCCCTACTCTCCTCCCTTACCCCAGACAGGAGGGTAAAAATAATCCTCATTCCAAGGGTCAAGCATCCAAGAGCTGGGATGGACCTGCATTCCGCAGCTCCGGAACTGGTGGTAACAGAAGAAGGATGCAAGATCAAACCCTTCAGTGCATGTTTGATCTCAGGAGGAGTTGGGGAATCACAGTTTGGCAGCTTACCTGCACAGTTTTCTCCCTTCTGAAGCATGCAGGTTGGGTGGGCACTCATATTCCTGATGAACATCTCAAGAATGGGAACTACTTCCTTGAATACACAATATCGCACTGGGAAGTATCGGCACTCAGCCACTATGTGCTCCTCCGGAACTCTGTCTGGGGGTCTGGGAGAATGTTCTAAGCCCTTGCTTCCTGGCATATCAAATGCTCTGGATTTTACAGAAGAGCTACAAAACTTCTGATTCACATTCTGTCTAGAACAAACACATGCAGGGTTTAGCCTGTACTTAGGAGGAACCTCAGACCCTTTTCCTGGGCATGTTCTAGCTAATCCTACCATTTCTCCATCTCCCCTCCTATCTGGAAACAGGCCTTTTGGACAAGAAATGCAGGACGAGTCACTGTTGACTTGATTACGTGTTAAGGAGTCTGTCAGCCTCTCCTGGCTGCTCTGTCCTCACTGTGAGATCCTGGAGTGAGGCCATGCTGGAACCTTATACAAGTGAGGCACCGCTTCCCACGCATCATCTCCAGGTTACACTGCATCCCTTGGGCCCACCCTCCTGCACAAATCAAGCCCCTCCTACAACTGCTCTTTTCAGGAGAAATAGCACAGACTCTGGAGCCGCTCAGAACAAGCCTTACGTCTTGAGCGGCCCCAGAAAAGTTGCTTGGCCTACCTGAGCTTCTCATCCACCTCTGCAAGATGAAGATGATGTGAACTAGAGACTCAGGTGGGCGTGCACATCAGAACCACTTGGAAAGCATTTAAAAAAAAAAAAACATACACACACACAAAACCATGAGCAGCCAGGAGATGCTGACAGACTCCTCAACACAAAATCAAGTCAACTGGGATTCATCCCGCATTTATTGTCCATGTGAATCTTTCTAAAAGCTTTTGGAGTTTTTGAGTGAGTATCCAGGGTCAAGAACCACTTATGGGTGAGACAGCTCAACAGACTAAGCACCTTTGGCAAGTGCAGGGAACAGGGTTTGATCCCTGGTCCCACATGCCATACCGGCTCCACTCCTGAGGCTTGCTGAACCGGTGATGGAGTCTGGGTGTGGTGGTGCACGCCTGTAATCCCAGCACTGGGGAGGCTGAAAACAGGAGAATCGCTATGAGTCCCAGCTGCATAGTGAGACCCTATACCAAATATACAAAATGAAAAAAAAAAGAATCAATTATGTAGATGATGTTCATGATGTCAACCATCTCCGGTACTATGATTCTACCATTCCTCCCTGTGCCTCAGGACTCTGGGGTCATGCATCTTTAGTGCTGCATGCTATAGCAAGGTGAGAGTTATGGCCCTAGGTCTCCCCCCAAGGCTTCTTGGGGATCTAGGGTTAAGAGTGGGTGTCCTGTGCATCAATATAGTTCTCAAGTGTGTTTGCGTGTACCTGTACGTATGGTTTCCCTAGCGTATGGACCCAGGAATCCACCTGCCATCTGATTGAGACCAACATCAGGGACCAGGAGGAGTTGGAAGGCAAGAAGGTGCCCCAATACCCATGCCTGTGGGTCAACGTGTCAGCTGTGGGCAAGTGGGCTGTACTGTACCACACTGAGGACACTCGGGACCAGAACCAGCAGGTATTGAACCTGAAGATGGGTATGTGAGCCGTTCCCTGTCTAGTCTCCAAGGCTGAGAACTATTAACTCACTTGACTGAGGTATTATTGCTGGCATGAGATCAAGCAAGAGACTGGAGTTAGAATTTGCCCTTGGGCCAGGGCCCTTGGTCCCCCGGAGCCTCGGTTTCTATCTGTGTCAAATGGGCTCTAAATGCTTTTCCCTTCCTCCTTCCCTCTTTCCTTCTCTTCTTTCTTCCTTTATTTTTTCATTCTTGATTTTTCTTCCTCCTCCTTCCTTCATCCCTGTTTTTTCTTCACACTTCCTCCTCCCACGCATTACTCCTCTCTTCCTTACTTTCTGCTATTTCACTTCTGTCTCTTGCCTTTCCTACCCTGCCTTCCTCCTACCCTTCTTCCTTCTTTTTCTCCCTCTCTCCTTTCCCATTCCCTCCTCTTCTCCTCCCTCCCTCCCTCCTTCCCTCCCTTCTTTCCTTCCTTCCTTCCCCTCATTCATTTGTTCAACAGTCAGCATAGCCCACATCAGATCTATGAGATTCAAGAGGACAGCATTCATATCTAGACACCACCTAGCAGGAAAGGATGGGGTTACAGAGAGGAACAGTTACTGGGGTTAACATGGCGTGTTCTGCAGATAGTGAAGTGAGGTCTCAGAAACACACTGGGTTAGGCTTTTTAAGTTAGGTAGGTCCTGGATGCTCAGCAGATGTGGCGAGGAATTCCTCTTACAGGTGGGCCCTGGAACAGGTGCAACGGAAAGAAGGGCTGGAGAGAAGCAAGATTGGAAGGCTGATAACAAAATTCAACAGGGATGGGGTGCCTGAGGCTGGGACAGGCAGCAAGGGCAGTCCGAGGGCTGTCCAAGAAGGACCACAGCTACCCAGCTGCATGCAGAATTAAATGTCACATTGCAAGCATTAGCTGTTGTAGCTCTGGCTGTGCATGAGACCCCCCCACCCCCACCCCAGAGGGTGCTTAACAAAACTAGATTACTGCACAAGACCAACTGAAGCAGAATGTCTGGCATGGATCAATTTATAGAGCTCCTCGGTGATTCTCAGAGTGAACATTAATGCTGTGAGCTCCTGAAACTCTGAGGGTGTGACCAAGAGGTGCCAGAAGACACAGCCAGCAGCCATGTGGATGTGGTTATGGGACAGACAGACATAGACCAGCATCGACGAAGGACGACAGAATTTTGTGATGTGATGGGAGGAGGTAGGGTGGCTGGGGTAGGGGGTGCAGGGTTGCAGTGTCTTCTCAGCATAGTGCAGTTAGGGAGAAGCAGGTTTGGGCAGTGTACAGGGTCCAACATGCTCCGCCATGACTGCAAGGTGCAGTCTGACCCCAGGAAGGCAGCCTCAGAACCCACTTAAAAGAATGAGCTCTTGGACACATTGTCAATGTAAGCAGATGTGACATGTTGCCATTCTCCTTGGGTATGAGGGCTGGGTGCATGCTGGCTTGGACACTGCCTCCTGATGCCACTGAGGCCGCCACTCAGAGGAGCCAGAGCCCAGTCTGCCTCACGAATGAGCTCAGCAGGCAGCATGACACAAGCCCTCCTCCAGTGTAGGCAGGAGGAGCTGGGCCAGAGCCCTCCTCTCTTCTGAGTCACACACCCAGCACCCCCAGCATTAGCTAGTGCTAATGACAGGCTGCAGGGGCAGCGCAAGTGCCCTTCATGGTTTGGCCAAGTTCCTGGCTGGTGGCTGGCTGCTTCTTCCACCTCAACTCAGCACAGGGGTGCGGGGAGCCAGTGCCTTGTCAGCAGTGGTCTTCTGTAAAGGTGTGAAAGGCCAGGTGAGGCTGTCTCATCTTGTCTCCTGCTCTGAGGAAGGGGCCACAGTCTGCTTTTGGGTTCTGCCCCAAGCCTTAGCCTGGGGAAGGCAACTTGAATTCCTCCCACTGTCTATGCTTTGGATGGTGAAGATACAGGGCTCCATCCTTTCAAATTACCCAAATTCTCAGGGATAGCTGGACCTTGGGCAAGGGGATACAAGCTCTGAGGATGGCCTCGAGATGAATCCTAGCACCTTGTTACACAGGTCAGCATGAAGGACCCAGAGAAACACCAAGCAAACAAGATTTAGTGGGGCTCTTGGTGTGGGCAGGAGATCCTATTCAGATCTCTTCCATGGGCCACTCTTTAATAAAGGAGGAGCAACATTTCAAATATATAGATATATTAGTAATATTATTAGTAATGCTACTAACAATATCTTCCATTTTTGAGGACTCTATGCATAGAACTTTGTGTTAAATGTGTTACACGAATACCTGGGTTAATTTCCAAGACAGCTACGCTAGGCAGGCACCCTCACAAACCCATTTTCACAAGGCTCACATCAGTTGTGGCAGTTGCCAAGGGTAAACAACTTAGAACTCGTAGGTTGAATGCAGGCCTGTCTGACTCCACAGCCACACTTCTGCTAAGTGGACAAAGTTACCTGAGGCTGTGGCCAAAGACCCTGGGGATGCTCAGGCCAGACCATCTAGCACTCAGCTGGGGAGCTGGACTTGCTCCCAGACACCCCACAGGCCTAAGGGCTCTATACAGAAGACACCCCAAAAGCCAGCTTCTCCCCAGCCTCAGCTGCTTGCTGGCTGAGTGAGTCTCTGAGTCTGAAGGCAGCCGCCCCATTTCTTAGATGTTAGAACCACAGTACATATGTCTCTATGCTGTGGACCTGACTGTCACTGGGAAGGCTGCTTCAGAACTGGAGACCTCCCTTCAAATCCAGTCACGGAGGCCTGGCAAGCTGTGGTCTCAGTAAATGCCATTTGGGTGTCCTTTCTATATTTTAATCTTGGGACATACTTTCACTTGGGTGCTGGTCCTCAAACCTCAGAGCCTGTAGGAAGCATGCATCCCCCAGGACCATGCCTAGCAAGTTTGATGGTAGCAACCTGAGCCAATGAGCAGTCCCCAAGTATTCCTTGTCCAGTGGCGGCCACACTTGCAAACTACTTCCCAGAGAGTCACACAAATGGCAGTGAGGGTTCCCAGCATAGGACAAGATACAAAACCAAGGTCTCCACTTCCTGCTTTCTCTGCAGAGCTCTCCAGCGGAGCCTTGTGGGAAGTGCCCGGAGCATTCTCATAACAATGACCAGGGTCAGAATTAGATGCATTATCATGCTCTGCCAGCCCAAAGCGCTTTTCAACCCATGTTCTCTTCTGGCTGCTGGTGCCAAAATATTGGCTTGCCAACATATTTTGTTTGGCTCACATAGCGTTAGACTTTAAAGAGTTTCAGTGTGAATTTGTTACCAAGATTTTTAAATCATAAGAGTTTGGATTAATACGGCACTCTCGGACTTCCCTGGACATATGGGCAGGCCTCCATAGATCTTCTGGTAGGCCTCGTCTCCACTGCCTGGAAGGAGTGGTGGCTGCCAGTCTGGCTGCAGCTGGCTCTGTCCTTTTCACAGAGCCACAGCTCCCAGGCAGTCCTCTCCTGCACGAGGTGGAGCCACTTGGCACCTTGCACCTCCTCACTGCCCAGCTTGCCTCCCTGCTTGCTGAGCTTAGTTGCATAAATGCTGAAGCTTGTGACTTCTGTCCTGAATCTAAACACAGAGCCCACTTTCCTTTTGGCCGGTGCCACCAATCTCCTTTAGATAGTTCCATACAAATCCTTCTTTAATAATGTCTTTTGAAAACGATATTGCTTCTAACCCATTTAACTGATGAAGGTATGACAGCTCAGAGATGGTAAACAACTTGTCTATGACTCTACAGCCAGCAGAAGTGGGCTAGGCTCTTCATGTGTATCCAGGCACGTGGCATGCACACACTGGATGCTGCTGGGCCAGCTTCTACGCCTGATGCTGACTGCCTTGCAGGATTATGCAGTGCTCAACGGAAGGCCCAACATCTTTTGATTCCAGAGCCAGCATTTGTCCTACTGCATGCCAGGGCCCCCTGCCTTTGGGTCCTAAAACAACACAGACTTCTAAATCCATGGATGCTCTTGCTTCTCCCCTGCAGTGCTCCTACATCCCAGTCAGCCTGGACAATTACCAGATGGCCCGGGCTGATGTGGAGAAGGTCAGAGCCAATTTCCTCGAGCAAAAGGTTTTCTACTGCTTCTCAACCACCCGAGAAAATGAGACGAGTGTTCTGTACCAGCGCCTCTATGGGCCCCAGGCCCTCCTTTTCTCCCTCTTCTGGCCCACCTTCCTGCTCACTGGCGGCCTCCTCATTATCGCCATGGTGAAGCTCAACCGCTCCCTCTCCATCCTGGCTGCCCAGAGATAGGATGGCTTGTATCCTGACACGTGTTCATAGCGGACTGCGGAGGTCCCTGGGGCTACTCCTTACCTGAACGCTCATCTTTCCCCAAGCCATCCCATCCTCTCTTGCGTGGGTGGCCTTTGGAAATCTGTTAAGTAAACTTGCTGCTCCAGAATGTACAGTGGCTGCCTAGTGCCTCAGAGGAGAAGTGGGGCAATAGCAGCTCTCCCCTCCTTGCCTCACTTGTTTCCCACTGTGTCACTCTGGACCCCACAAGTGACCAGGACAGTGATCTACCTCTGGGCCAGGGTCTTCCCTATTGGCTTAAAAACCTGTCTGCTCAATCTAGGAAACTCTCCTCAGAAAACCTTAGTGCCAGCTGAGGATATAGCTGGGGATATAACTCAGTGACATGAGTCCCTGCCTGGCAAGTGTGAGGGCCTGTGCTCAATCTCTGGTACTGCAAAAAGAAAAGAAAACAAACAAACAAGCAAACACCCCCAAAACCTTAGTTTCTTCTTTTAGTTCTACAATAAACACAGTATCAGCTCTCATTAACCTGACATACTTAGCATTCTGCTTTTCCTTTTAGGCCACTAAGTCTTACCTACATTGTTTTTTTATTCTGATATTTTGAAATACTTTGTTCCTGATTGTTTACTGGGAGCCAGTTTCAAGATTCCCTTCTGATGCCCAAATCTGTGCATGCTCTAGTCCCTGATTTAAATAGCATCATATTTGTATGGAGCTTAGGCATACCCTTACACATGCTTGAAATGATCTCTAGATGAAGTATAAGACCCAGTACACTTTAAATGTTGTGTGAATAGCTGTAACACTAGGCTGTTCAGGGAATACTAAGGACGAAAATGTCTGCCCATGTTCAGTACAGATGCAACTCCCCCCCCCCCCCAGATATTTTCCATCTGCTGTTGGCTGCACCCACTGTCATGGAGCATGCCGACTGTACACACAAAGTAATAAGCTCCGAAAATAAAGCAGAACACATACAAATGTTAATGGTGGCATGGTGATTAGTTTCAATCTTCTTCCTTATCTTTCCTTTTTGGGATACATTTTCAATGTGCAACAACAGGGGGATTTTATGTTGTTTAATCTGTTTTTAATCAGAAAAGCAAAATGAAGTGTTATCTGGGAAAAATTAAAAGGTGGAATGGCTGTCCCAAAGGAGAGTCAGGCTGTGGAAGACAGTCTTAAAGACACTGGATGGAGGAGAACTCAGGTGGCCAAGGGCCTATGCCTGGCACTAAGACTGCTGGGGGAACCTGACTGAGATCTGCAAAGGTTGTGAGAGGATGTGCACCCACTACCATGGCCATTGTTGTGGTTGAAATGTGTTCCCTGAATGTTCATGTCTTAGAAACTTCTTTTCCAAATTCATGAGTTCATGATATTTAGAGGTGGGGCTTTTGGGAAGTAATTAGGATTAGCTGAGGCCATGAGGGTGGGACTCCCTGAGGGCATTAGTGACTTTTGAAGAGGAGGAATTAAAACCTGAGCTGGCTTGCCTCTGCCTCACCAGGCAGAGATGCCCCAGCCATGTTGGGATGCAGTGAGAAGGCCCTGGCCCCCTGCTGAGCAGATGCCAGTGCCATGCTCTTAGACTTTGCAGCTCCTGAGCAGTGAGAAAATAATTTTTTTCCTTTATAAATTTCCCAAACTTGGGTATTCAATTCAACAAAAGAAAGTGAACTAAGACACGCTCCAAGAAGTTGTCCTAAGAACAGTTATCCTCACAATATGGTCCTCCAGCAGCAGCAGGGCACTTGTGAGGCATGTGTGGACTTGGCCTTACAAGTGGGGGAGCCCAGACGGCTCCCTATACCCTCTGGTTCCTTACCTGTGGATCTTCCTTGCAAGACCAAGCAGCTCACTGCTCCCAGAGTTACTCCCTTCTGAAGTCAGTGAGGTCTCAAAGGCCCTTTGGGTCTTCTGAGAACATCCTCATTATGATATCGTGTATAGTGTTTCAGGCTACTACCACTGGGAGAATTTCACTGAAGAATCTTTCTAGATTATGTCTTACAAGCAAACTAAGTCTACAACTATCCCTCAAATTTAATTTAAATAGAGGAAGAAAAAGTTAAAAGTCTGCGCTACAGGTTTGACTTCAAGGGTCTACCTTACATATGGTTTCCATGAACCTGCATTTGAGACTGGATGCACAGAAATTTGGGCTATCTACCAGCCTCTGTAGGGGCAGGCCACACCCTTACAGCAAAGTCAGTACTGTGTAGGGATGCCCAGCCTCCCCTGCCACATGCATTATTAAGGCTGACCTTGAGTTACTTGGGAAGTATAACCACTCCCTGTCAACAGATTCTGGCCTACTTGCATGAAATGCTGCACCTATTGGTGCTCACACACAGGATGCACATGAAATAATGGGCCTTTAAGAATGATGGATACAGACGGTGAGGAGGAATGCCTTTTGCAATAATGGCTGTGGGGGCAGGGGGCAATGTTCTGTGTTTTAACACTGGCTGCAACGAACGGGCACACAACAGGCATGAGACCTCCTGGTGTAGAAAGTAAGTCCCTGTGACCAGGCTTTTTAAAGGAAATAACTATTTCCCAGGGCAGGTTCTGGGCTGGGTATGAAATTAGGGTGGTATTGCAGACATTCCCTTGAGTGCTGTGGTTCTAAGACGCAGCCCTTGGGTTTGAATCTTGTCTTTTACTGCGGCTAGATTTCAACTCCCTGATTCTTGCTTTACTCATCTACAAAAGGATTCCTTCTATCGGGGAGCTGGGAGGACTGAATGGAAGTTTGGCACTTAGCAGGTAACTAAGCCGGAAGTTTATAGTTCGTAATATGAGGCCATGAATATGCTAAAAAGTCCAGAAGAAGTTTTTGAAGTATGATGTTAATTAGCTTTTATTGGAATGTACTGCATAGTGGGCACAGCCTTATAAAAATTCAGTGAGCTACCACTGCACCCTGCTCACATCTGAGGAGAAGCAATGCACAATAGTGGCTAAGTATGTGGCCTTAGCATGAGTGCTACCTGGGTTCCAATACACAACCTTGCTATTCAGTAACTGGTGACTTAGGGCAAATAACCATTCTATGCCTCAAGCTTTACATAAGCAAAATAGTAAAAAGAGTTAATTGCTGTTAAGTAAGCTAGTGCATTAAAGTTCGTAGGATAGTAGCCGATACACAGCATTTACTCTAGTTTGGATCTAGAGTGTGCCTCACAGTTTCCTTGTGTTGAAGGCTTGGTCTACTACATGACACTCTTGAGTGGTGACGGGACCTTTAAGAAGGAGGCTTCCTGGGAAGGTTTCAGATCACTGGAGTGTACTCTTGAGGGGAACTGGGAGGGATATGTCCCTTCCTGCTTCTTCTTTGTTCCTTGGTCATGATGTGGGAAGTCTGACCCTGTCATGTGCTCACCCCATGATGTGTTGTCTCACCACAGGCCCAAATCATCGTGGTCAATGGATCGTGGACTGAACACCTCAAAACTGCAAGCCTAAGTACATCCTTTTCCTCAAATAAGTCATATATTTTGTTTTTTTGTTATAGTCACTGAAAGCTGACTAGCATAGTGCTCTATAAGATAGTCTAACAAACTGCATCTACAAAAGGAGACTGGCTAAGCCTGTCCATCTAGTATAGGAGGAGCTAGGAATCAAGCCCAGGGCTACATGACTCCAGGCTCTGGCCCTGGAATCTCAACCATACTATCACATAGATCCAGCTGACAGGTCAAGGAACACAGCTGCACCAAACTACAGGACCAGGTTAAGACAGCACCACTTCACTGCAACCCAAAGGTGTCTTCATGCAAGGCATCAACATCTGCTGTCTCCAGCCAGAGAGCCCAGACGGCTCCCTGTACCCTCTGGTTCCTTACCTGTGGATCTTCTTCTCAAGACCAAGCAGTTCACTGCTCCCAGAGTTACTCCTTTCTGAAGTCAGTGAGGTCTCAAAGGCCCTTTGAGTCTTCTGAGAACATCCTCATTATGATATCGTGTATAGTGTTTCAGGCTATTACCACTGGGAGAATTTCACTGAAGAGTCTTTCTAGATTATGTCTTACAAGAAAACTAAGTCTACAACTATCTCTCAAATTTAATTTAAATAGAGGAAGAAAAAGTTAAAAGTCTGCACTACAGGTTTGACTTCAAGGGTCTACCTTACATATGGTTTCCAGGAACCTGCATTTGAGACTGGATGCACAGAAACTTGGGCTATCTACCAGCCTCTGTAGGGGCAGGCCACACCCTTATAGCAAAGTCAGTACTGTGTAGGGATGCCCAGCCTCCCCTGCCACATGCATTATTAAGGCTGACCTTGAGTTACTTGGGAAGTATAACCGCTCCCTGTCAACAGATTCTGGCCTACTTGCATGAAATGCTGCACCTATTGGTGCTCACACACAGGATGCACATGAAATAATGGGCCTTTAAGAATGATGGATACAGACGGTGAGGAGGAATGCCTTTTGCAATAATGGCTGCTCAGGAGCACAGAACCCTTACCAGTTCTTAGTAAGCCACCGCTAATGAGCATCTGGCACTTTCACCATTTTTTGCATTTGCTCACATGTGCCAGTGACTGCACCTGGAGAGATGCACCTGGCCCCTCCCCCAGAAATCACACAACCTGGGGGATGGTGATCAGAGGCATTGGGACCCGGAGTTGCTCACAGGGTTGGAAGAGCCCTGTGTGTGACACCCTAACAATGCCAGGCTTCAGAAAAAGCTTCCACTCATGAGCTCAAGCTGCACCTTGAAGGATAGAGAGGTGGGATGCCTCCTTCTGGGGGCAGAGTCTACATCCTCACCATAGCATACCTACTTGCCATTAAGCTGAAAGGTAGGGGAGGAGCAGAGAAATGAGTCACATACAGTACCTGCCTTCTAAGCACTTCTCGTCACCCCTTGACCCGGCTCACTCATTGTCTGTCATTAAGAGCTTTTTTCCTGGCAGTGAAGAACCTGAATTAGGCACATTTAAAATCATGCAGTGTTATTAAACAATATTAATTTCACGGAGACTGAAATGATGCCAGCTCCCCCTGTAAATCAACAACTCATCTCAAATTTCTCCCAGTGTCAACCATTTTTTGGCTAAGTGGATTGGAAACAGTATTTATTCTACTGCTGACTGTAAAGGAAGACTTGTCCAAAAGACTCTCCCATGTCTTTGAATTGGCTTTGTATTTGGAACGATCTGAACTCTATAGAAAAAGTGTAAAAATATTGTTTGAACGAAGTCCAACTGTCCTGTAATTCACCAGCCCTTTTGCGTGTAGAGAAAAGCGAAGAGCAAACAAAAATGAGAGAAACATGGAAATATTTGCCAGAGTTTAGGGTAACAGTCCTTGAAGTGGAGGCTTGCAAGGTCAAAACTCTTCTCATAAGAATTCTAATATGTCATTTGCCTTTTCCCACTCTCATTCCAGAGGGTGCAATGATATGTGGCAACACAACAGACTGAATGCAGAAACAGCTACGGGATTCCAGCTGCCTTAAGCTAGACATTAAAAATCAGATTTTCAAAAATGTAAAAACACAGTGTCACTTTTCTCAATAAGTTTTTTGGAAAATACAATTATTTTCATAACAATGTATTCTTTGCAACCTGCAATAGGCTTATTATTAGTTTGAAACAGAAAATTCAAGTTAAATACTTTTAAAGATCTTGGTTTTAATTTCTAAAAAGTTAACTATTAATAATACAGCACATACACATGCAAGCTCTGTGGAGCCTCCATAGTTTTCAACAGCGCCAAAGGTCCTGATAACAGAGTTTCCTAATGGCTAGCGTGGTGAGTCTGGAGTTGAGGCCCTGCATCCCTTACATACTTCATCCCGTGAAAATCTGAAGCCCTCATCTTTCATCCAATTTTACTGAGAAAGAAAGGGGGCCTGAATGTTCTGGCTTGCCCCTGGCATAGTTTCTGTGGCTACAAATGGATCTGTGGGTGAATTACCTTCCGTCCACCAGTGCTTCCCTGATATTTGTTGCACCAACTCTGAGGTAGAATCTTAACTCTTTCTAGGTGGTCCTACTCTTTCTAACTCTACTCATAATAAGTATATGTTTGTTAGTTTCCTTTTTAAAAGATTTGGGAGATGGGGAAGGGAACTATGTAGCTTCCAAGCAAACTGTACACTGAATTTTGGACCAAGTTTGTGATTCATTATACAGCCTGCTTCTTCTTCCCCAGTGTAAAAGTGAAAGGAAATTTAAAGGGGCTTTCATCTCCCACATGTTCCATCATCCTACACCAACCTTCCCCACTCCCTACATATATGACATAAAAGTGGAGACTTTCTCTCTCTCTCTCTCTCTCTCTCTCTCTCTCTCTCTCTCTCTCTTTCTCTCTCTCTCTTTTCCTCGTTTGAGGGACCGGGCTTCAAACTAAACCTTGCACTTGCCAGGCAGGCACTTGTGCCATGGAGATCTCTCACCAGCCCCTAAAAGTGGAGACTTTCTAAGCATAAGTTTCAACACATGTTTTCTATCCCCATGTCCAAAGCGAATTCTGGGATTCTTGAAATTTGACTGCTGCCTGATTTTGCATACTCCAACACAAATTCCTGTTCTTCAAAGCTCAGTAGACCTCTAAAGATCATTATCTAGTGGTATCATGAAATCATGTTTTGCTTTTGTCCCAGTGTTCCTGAAACAGAGAACTAAAATGTGTATAACTTTTTGAGTGATAAGGGTGCTAGGAACATATGTCATCCTAAGAAGTGGCTTGGTGGACCAAGGAGTGACTACAGGATTGTGTGTCATTGCCAAGACGCAATGCTGACAACCACAATTTAAAGAGAAGTTTACCTGGGCTCATGGTTCACAGAGGTTTCAGCCCATAGTCAGATTGCTCCTCCGGGGCAGACGTGGCTTGGCAAAGGCAAGAGAGAGCTAGCAGAGAAAAGCTGCTCGTGTTGCAGTGGCCAGGAAGCAGAGAGTGAAGGTAAGAGCAGTGGACAAAAACACACCCTATCCAATAATGCCCCAGTGACCCATCTCCAACTGGACCCTACCCTCTAACAGCAAGTCAGCTAGAGCATGCCACAAGGCAATCATTTTGCATACATAAGAAATTTTAGGGGACTTTTTTCAAATCTAAACCATAACAAGTGGAGTGGGACCAAGAAGGACCAAGCCTTTATTAGAAGCTTTCAGCTGCAACCCACAATGTCTGAGGAGCGGAGAGGGGCTGGAGGTTGAGTTGAATCACCAATAGTAATAAAATCTCCATTAAAATTATAAACGGCAAAGTTTGGGTAGCCTCAGGGTTGTTCAACACACTGAAGTGCCATGACAGGGCACAGAAACTGCAGCTCCCTCCCCTCCACATCTCTTAACCTTTGCATCTCTCCCATTTGATTGTTCCTGGGTCGCACTCTTTGTAATAGAATGATACAGTAGTTTCATTAAACAATGGTTTCACTTTCTAAGATGTTGGTTAGCCATGTAAATGGTGGTCTAAAAATACTCAGTGCAAAATTGAGGAATGAACAGTTCATACACTTCAGATTACATGGCCTTCTAAGCTGCATTCTAAGCAGCAGAAAGTAAATTATTCCATTGGCCAGTGTCTCTGCCTTGTATATTCTACCTATCCATGCATCATTCAGTAGCTACCTGGGTTATCATATAAACTCTCATGATGTTGCTATGGCTGTGTTCAAGAAGATCATTGATAGTAGCTTAATGCTATACCATGCCGCCTAGGACATTCACTGCCATGTAGGCATCATATCATCTTATAGCATGAAAGATAAGTATAATACAATAAAATATTTTGAAAGATCACATTCATGAAACTTTTCTTACAGTATACTGTTAGAATTATTACAACTTATCATTGTTATTTTCCTACTATATCTCATTTATAAATTAAACTTTACCATGGGGATGTGTGTGTATGAAAAAACATAGTATGTTATATTCTATCTGGGCAACTGCTGGTGTCTTGGAGCAGGTCTGCTACTGGTATGGGATCTGCTCTACTAGTAAAGTGTTTCCCTCTGTGGATCACTGAACCTGGAAGGCCAGAGAAGTTGTGGGCACCTCTTATGGGCGCCCCATCTGGGGGTATTCTTGTGCAAGTACTCCCTTAACCTGTGGAATCTGTGCTAATTCTGGGTAGTTAGCATCTAAGTTGAATGAAATTTGAGCATACTCAGCTGCTGTTGGGATTGGCTGGCATCAGGGGGAAATGCATCATTTCATTGGAAAAAACCCTCTCACATTTCTTCTACATTTCTCTTTTTCAAAAAACAATTTATTAATATCTCTTTTGATTATTAAATATCTGTACCAAGATGTAGTCCTCCAATTTTGGGATATAGTTAGCTAATTGCTTCCCATACGTGAACTGTCATCTGTAATGTAATAAAATCTAACATTTATTGAATATCTGTATGCTGGGACCTGGGCCAAGCCTTTCTCTGTATGGTTCATTTAACACCAACAGCATCTTTTGAAGTTATTAGTATCTCCATTTTATTGATCACTCAAGTGTAGAGAAGGGATCTCACTTGCCCAGGTGAGAAGTTGGTAAATAGTAAGTTGGGATTTATTATTTTTTTAATTTATTTTTTTTCCTTGTTTCAGAACCTTTATTTGTTTATTCACTCATTTTTATGGCCGGCTCAGCCCTCCCTGAGGGCAGGGCTGGCGCAGCATGTGGTGCCGGGGATCGAACCGAGGTCCCTGAAGCCGCCCAAGCTTTCCCAAGCAGGCGCTTTAGACCACTGAGCAATCCTGCTGGGCCCCAGTAAGTTGGGATTTAATACTAAACAATACGGTGTTAAGTTTCAGTATAGCTCTCTAACCACAGGGACCACTCACTGTCCCTTATCTCTATCCTATATCAATAGTAAAAAGTGCAAAGACTGTTAGATGCCTCTATAGACCTTCACAGAGGCAAGGCTGGCAATTGGCTCTCCCTTGCCACACCTCTGAAAAGTTCATAGAGATGTACGTAACACTCTAGTGTTTAACTAAACTTTGTGTGACTATGCTGGTCATTATCCCTTATCTCTTCTGTTGGCTCTTTACCACCCTTGAAGATGAAATTCCCTCAGCTACAAGGCAGAACTCCACTGATATGGAGCAGCAGCACTGATATGGAGCTCGAAGCTTCCAATCCCATGCAACCTTGTTGTCATGCTGGGCCTTGTGTTCCAGTTCTCAGACCTCACCCCTTGCAAGAAAGCCAAGAATACACCAAGCAAGATGGTGGTTTTGCTACTCTTCCACAGGCCATTTGTCCAACAGGAGAAGCCATAGATCTGCCTTTTTTATCAAAAGACACAAACAGGAGAGCCTCTGTCTTAGACTGTAGTCCACCTGAGGTGACCCCATCTCAGAGATTATTGAAATATCTAAATTTGGGGAACATAGCTATGGACCAAAGATAGCTTATCAACAGCCAAGGACTTTTTGTTGCCCACAGTCTCTTCCTTCCCCTTCAAAAATCCTTTGGATCCTCCCCTGTGCCACTTACTCTGGCCAACCACAGAGGATTGTAAGTGTTGAATTCAGCCAACAAGGGGTGCCTGCTGCCTTAGGTCTGAATGCACTCATGCCCTTGTCCAGAAACAAACTTTCAACTTTGTCTTGAGTGCTCTGCCTTGCTGTCTGAGCACATTTTTTCCAGCATTGACAATTTGAGTCTGTGGGCTTCTTTCCAACACCCATCAGGATGGTCATTATTTATTCTCACTCTCTGAGGACATCTTTTAAAGTGCCTTTTCTCATTCTTACGATGTTGAGGCTACACCTTAGTGCAATACAATGCAATTCCTATGGCCCTTTACTATGTTTTTGTACTTGTCCTTGGAGAGAGCACCGGCAGGGAAGCACACTGCGAAACAGCAGTTCAAATCGGCCTTGCCTGTGACCTTGGGCAGTTTATTTAATCTCCTTGAGTCTTACTTCCTTCAGTTGGAAAATGAGAGTAACTTCATTTGTTTAACAGGGCGCTTGCAATGATTCAGTACAGTAACGAGTGGAAGTGCTCGGTGCAGTGCCCGGTGCATAAAACACGCTCCACAGACATTTACTCTCTTGGAGCAGGGGTGCTCCTTCCACTGATGATACATAGTCTCTTCTGTTGGGAGCTCTAAGTTTCCAAATGGCCCCATTTTTCTCACTAGCAACTTCCTATCTTCTTTCTTCTATGACCCAGGACAACTTAGTTTCTCTCTTTCTCTCAAACCATTTCTAGTTGTACTGTGTCTTAAACTTTTCTGCCCCATTCAGCTACCTGTCTTTGTGTCCAGCTTTGTAAGTCTTCCCATTCAAACTTAGTTCTTGAGGAAAAGCAGTCATCCCCCCCACAGGGACCCCATCTTTGTCTTGTCAGACCATCTCATGGATCAAAGGACCAGTATCCTTGAAAGGACACATCATGGGAGAATCATCATCCACGACAACAATGGGTCTGGTCAGAATAATCTTCCCAGTGTGAGATAGGCAAATCCCCTGGCCCAGAAATCGGACTTAATTGGAAATTAAATTGCATTTCCACACCAACCGCAGGATGCCTACATCCACAGTTAATTTATCAAGGTGATACCTTATCTGGAGGGAGCCCCTGGGAACAGAGTGGCTGCCTCAGAAAAACTGCAGTTCATACCTGATAAAAAGAATTTTCTTTACAGCCCGACCTCAGCCCTTCAGGTTCCTCATTTTGGTTTTCACGTGTTTAGTGACTGCTCCTCTCTGCTGGCTGCGAGCCAGGACTCAGAGACGTGAATATCCCTGCGACTTGGAGCTGTGTTTCAGTAGCTTATGGGTCAGAGGCAGAAAGAGAACTGAACAAGCAAAAGATTCCAAAGCCACAGCACTTCAGATATCCAGGGCTGAAAGCAGTTTGGAAAGACTGAAAACATAATGAATAGATCTATGTTAAAATTTTGATATATCTGTTGAACACTGATGCTAACAGTACTAAGCGATCAAGGTTGTGCCAGACTCTTCAGCATATCCTTTCTCACTGTCATTCTGCCCCCTAGAACACTTTAGCAAATAAGTAGATTTTTATTATCTCCAGTAATGAAGAATCTAAGTCTTAGGAAAGTAAGACATTTACCTATGTCCACTGCTCATCAAATGACAGGCACAGAACAAGAGTATGTGCCCAACTTAATTGCATGCAGAACCTATGCCTTTGAACCTTACAAGGGACAGTTCCAGTTATTCCCACTAACTTTCTATTTTTAAAATATACAATAACAGAACAGCTGCAAATCCTTCATGTTGACTCATGAAAGATTGTCAATGCTTTCCTGTAACTGTACTTCCTGTCCTCTTTGGTCTCTTTAATTTTAGGCATCCATGTGTATGTGTTCTGTGTGTGTGTGTATTTCTGAACCATCTGAGAGTTGGATTCCTGAGCATGCAACACCAGTTGTGGGAACCCGTTTGGCTAGAGAAGGATGTGAGGCAGACGGGAAGGGCAGACAGGGATCAGCAGTGGGCTGGGTTCATGTGGTACAGCCAGGAGGGCCAGGGCTAGCCTATACCCTAACAGGGAGTGGACAGTAGTGATGTGTGGCACTGAAGCCACAACTTGTACTGATGGAAATAAGAAGAACTATAAAACTGAAGATGTGTATTCAGCAAATTATATCTTTATGGATTATATTAAATATGCATGCTCATTAAAAATACTTTCAACACTGGATAACTATTAAGAACGTTAAAAAATAACTTTATTTTCAAATAAACTTATGCTAGTATTTATTTTTTTTATTTATAGTTCCCACCTATTCACAGATTAGAGCCATGTGGGACATATCATTTTATATCTAGGGTTTTTTTTTTTGTTTGTTTGTTTGTTTTTTGCCTAATCTTATATCTATAACATTTCTGCATGTTTCTAAAAATTCTTTTATTTTTATTTTTTGTGGTACTGGGGATTGAACCCAGGACCTTGAGCTTGCCAGGTGTTTATTCTACTGAGCTATCTCCCCAGCTCCCATCTGCATGTTAATAAATACCCTTTAAAATAATTTTTCAAAGGTTCAGTATTATTCTATCAGATAGCTGTGCCAAAATTTATCCAATGCACTATTTTCCAATCAGTTTAGATCATCTTCAATATTTCACACTAATAAATAACGCAATAATACTCTGATGAACATCTCCGAATGAAAGTCTACATGCACATATTAGATGCTTAGCTCAGGATAGATTTCTAGAAACAGAGCTCCTCAGTGAAAGGCTTGGCGGACTATCTCTTGGTTTGGCAATGTCATAAGGAGATAGGAGGAAGAGAAATGGAAAAAGACAGTCAGCGGACAACTGCAGCCAAGCAGGTAAGACTAATCAGGGCTGGGAGTCCAGGGCTGGCTCTGCGACAAGAAGGCAAGAACTTGGGGTCCAACACTAGGCATACAAAGAGAAATGGCGACGTTAAGAGAGAGGTCTACTTTACTTCTACAAGGGCTCAGTGGAGGCCACAGGCAGACACTCAAATGGACAGGTCTGACAGTACATGTATCCCTAGCTTTCTTTCTTCTTTCCCCTCCCCCTCTGTCCTTCCACCCTCTATTCTTCCATCTGATGGGTTTCCACTCTATGTCAGGCCTTGAGATGTGTGCTGGACCTTAAGTAACTAAGATGAGTGAAGGTAAGATAAAGAAATTTTCTGGATATGTACAGCACATGAATGCATTTAATGCCACTGTATTATATCCTTAGGAATGGTTAAAACTGCTAATACACACACACACACACACACACACACACACACACATATTTATCATAGTAAGAACATACAGAAAAAGATGCTGTGCAAGGAGTCTTCTACAGAGGTATATTAGTTTGCTAGGGCTGGCATGACAAAGTGCCATAAACCAAGTCCCTTAACCAACAAATCAGAGTTCCCCTAGCTCTGGAGGATGGAGAGCCTAGGTCATGGTGTGAACAAAGGGTCCTCCCTAGGCTTGCACATGGCTGACACCCTCTCACTGGGCTCTCACAAGTTTTCTAGGGCAGATCAGATAGGTCAGTGGACTAAAGTGCCTGCTTAGGCAGGGGCAGGGACCAGGGTTTGATCCCCAGCATGCTGTGTGCTGGCCCCATCCCCAGAGCACACTGAAACAGCACTAGGTGTGTTTTCATGAATGTGTAATCCCAGCACTTGAGAGGCTGAAAACAGGAGGATCACTCTGAGTCCGATCTATGTGGTGAGACCCTGTAGACCCTGTACTAAATACATTACAAAAAAAAAAAAGTTTTCTTCTGTATTGCACATCCCCATGTCAAGTCCCTATCTCTGAGTTTACCTTAGAGCTTCCACATAAGAATTTGGCAGGGGTTCAATTCAGTCCCTAATAGAGGGTGACGATGCTGGGAGGCTTGACTTGCAGAATGCTTCTGGATGCTCCCAATGGCTTGTGTGTTAAAAGCTTTGTCTCCAGCCAGTGACATTACTGAAAGATGGCAGAGACTTTGAAAGTTTAGTTGAGTGTCCCTGGGAAGGAACCTTGAAGGATATACTGGACCTCCAGTGTCATGGTTTGTGTCTAGTTGTTTCCCCAAAGCCTCATGCAATCATGGGGCAGGGACCTCTAGAGCTTCATACTTGACTCATGATCCACTGGAATTATGTGTTTTAGTATTAATGAGAGTCTGGGTCTGAGTACTGTTGGGAATTATAGGTGTGGCCTGAGGAGGATAGGCTAAGGCAGAGAGCCTGTTGTAATATAAAACAGAGAGACAGAGGGACAGACTCATGCTCTCTGATGCTCTGGTTGGTCGGTTGCCTCTGTCGCGATCGTTGCTGTTCCACCGCCATGAACTGGATGCTCTCTGCCCTGTTCCACTCAGTCTTGGGCCAGCCAAATATGGACTGAAATCCCCAGTAACTGTGAGCTAAATAACTTTCCTTCCTTCACGTTGGGTGTCAGGTATTTGTCCCAGCAATGAGTAAAAAGTAACTAAGACATCCAGCTTCTCCTGCCCCTCTGTTTCCTGACCTCCACAGACAAGCAGGTTTGCTCTGTCATGCTGCGATGCCCATCCTTGCTTCAGGCCCATAGCCACGAGGCCAGGTAACAAGGGACTGAAAGCTCTGAGTCCATGAGCCAAAGTTGTTTAGGTTAGGATTGTATGGCAGCAACAGAAAGCTGACTGGCAGAGCTGCACTTGATCTTGCAGGCCACTGCTCTACAAGTTATTCAATCTCTCCAAGCCTCAGGCTGGGAATTAGAATAGCTGACTTATATGTTCAAGATACATCCATTTATATATGAAGTCTTCTCGTTTATCATTCCTTATAGCTGAGTAATATTTCATTTTATGAAAATACCACATCTTTTTCAACCATTCTTCAGATGATGGGCATTTTGGTTGTTTCCAAGATTTGGCTGTCACAAACTGTGCTTCTATGAACATAGGTGCACAGGTATCACTATAATATTAGTGGTTCTCAACCTTTCTAATGCTGTGACCCTGCAATAATACAGTTTCTCATGTTGCGGTGACCCCAAACCAAAAAATAATTTTGGTGGCTACTTCAAAACTGTAATTTTGCTACAGTTATGATTTGAAATGTAATAAATATCATTTTCCGATGGCTTTAGGCGACTCCCACCAGGGTCGTGACCCACAGGTTGAGAACCACTGCTATGATACAATGTTTTCAGTTCTTCTGGAAAAATTCCCAGTAGGGGAATAGCTGGAATGAATGGGATTTCCAGTTCTAGTTCTTTAAGGAGTCTCCACACTGCTTTCCATACTTCTGCTTTCCATCAGTCTGCATTCCCACCAGCAGTGGAGAAGGGTTCCTTTTTCCCTACAGCCTCTTCAACATTTGTTGTTGGTTGATTTCTTTATGGCAGCCATTCTTTCTGGGGTGAGATGGTATCTAAGTGCTGTTTGGATTTGCATTTCACAAATGGCTAGTGATGTGGAGCATTTTTTCATGTATTTATAAGCTTGTTGAATTTCTTTCTCTGAGAAGTGTGTGTTCATCTCAGATGCCCATTTCTGGATTGGATCTTTGAATTTTGGGACCCTAATGGTTTTTAGTTCTTTATAAATTCTAGATAGAAGACCTTTGTCTCAGTGTTTATTAGTTAAAATGTTTTCAAAATTTGTAGGTTGTCTTTCCACTCTGTGTAACCCCTATAATTTTTTTAGAAGAATGACTTAAATACAAAATTCATTTGGAAGAGAAAAAAATTAATGTTTATTGAAAGTGTTAATGTTTAATTGTTTGATCAGTCTTACATATCTATGTCTGTTGATCTAAACTGATTTGCTGATGAAAATATGTAATGCAACCATTGTTAATTTTTTTGTTTTGAAATTCTGTACTATATGTACTCTTACTTGTTACTGTTTTTTCTATCTTTATTTCTGCTATTTTTACTGTTTAAAATAAAATTAAATCTATAAAAAAAAGAATAGCTGCCGGGCGTGGTGGCGCACGCCTGTAATCCTAGCACTCGGGAGGCTGAGGCAGGAGGATTGGTGCGAGTTCGAGACCAGCCTGGGCTACAAAAGTGAGCTCAGGACCAGCCTCAACTGCATAGCGAGACCCTGTCTCAAAAAGACAAAAAAAAAAAAAAAAAAATAGCTGACTTAAGGATAGGAGTAGACAAAAGGTGGGGGATCTTTGTGAAGTGCCGAAGGATGAGGAGCCCTCAGTAAGCTGCAGCAATTATCACTCCTCTGGTGGCTGCTGCTCTGGACTTGAGAAATGCGGACAGTACCAGGAACAATGGACCATTCTGCAATCCAATATGCCTCGTGGCTTAGAAACATCCCAGGCTGCTGCTGGCAGCTACCTCCAAGCTGATGTTGCAGATCTGGAGCAGCAAGCCTGGGCTTGGCTCCGCCTACCAGCGCAGAGGGTTTAAAAAACACCGCTCAAACTGGGCAAGGTTAATCAAAAGGTTACAGAAAGAAAACTGGGTAGGTGAATCCCAACTTCTTAGAACCAAGCCCCAGAGTCATATCTCTACTGACGCTGGCTCAATTTTATGCCTAAATAACCTCATCTTAGCAAGAAATGAAATGTGGCTATAATGAATTACAACTGGGAACGCTTGCTGGGTTTCCTGTTCTGGTCCTCCTCACAGTCTTGGCTTCGGGGCCAATTCTCCCACCCGTTTTGTTATTTCACTGTAAAAAGTGACCAGTGTGTGATGCTTTGGGGTATATAGACTGGGAAGCTCAGTTCTCAGGGCCCCTCTGCTGAGTTGTGTGTTTCTTCAGTCTGAACGGAAGCCTTGAAACCCTGATTTCTGAAACAAGAATATGCCTTTTGGCTAGACAGGGAAAGAGTTGTTTCTGTTGTCTTCTTATCGGAGATCTGACTTTAGAAATGGATGGAGCATAATGAGGAATGGAGAGTGAGTGCTGGGATTAGGCAATGGCCCAGTCTTCAATTGCCAGTCCTGTCCCCTGCTGGCTGAGGGCCACCAACTCAGAGCCTTCTCCCTTCTGCGGTTCAGGTCTCTGTGAGTGCCATCAATGAGGCTGAGAATTTTCATGCATGTTAAATAAAATGATAAGTGAAAAAAAATGATGTGTGTAGCATGCATAAGGCAATCCTGAGCATACCACAGGGGCCACAGTAGTGCTACAATTAGTATTATGGGGGGGGGCTTTTGGGTTAGTTCAGTGGTTAAAGAACCTGTGTGGGTGATCTCTGTCAGGCACAGGGGATGGTGGTTCGATCCCCACCCCCACCATGAAATTCGCCTGAACCAACCAAAATAAATAAATAAATAAATAAAAACCCTACAATTAGTGTTATCAAACCTTGAAATTCCAATGCTGAAAAATGATCTTTGAAATCAGCAACTTCCTCATATTAGAGATGAAGCCATAGAGCTGAGAAGAGAAGCCCTGGTAGGTATAATGGACCAAATATTGGTGTCTCCTAAATTTACATAGTCCTAACTCACTTTGAGATGCAATATGGAGAGCACATCTTTGGGAGGTGATTCACACAGGAAGGTACAATCCTCATGAATGGGATTAGAACCCAAGACCAGGTATTTCCCTGTACTCACAAGGCTGGGAAGAGATACCCTGGCCTCTGTTGCTCCCCATTTTGCTACCAGAAGAGCTCCCTTAGCTTTCCACTCTTTTTTGTTGAGAAGTTTGTTAAAAATTACTTTTCCAGCTAGTTCTCTTCAGAACAATCTCCTGTCATTCAGCAGATTGCAACAAATCCCAGAAGATAGCCCCATTTCAGTTAAAGAATACGGTTCATGGGGAACAGGACAGCCACAGTTTTGCTCACCCAATAGCCATTGCAGACAGGTGTAGGGGGCAGGAGCACAAAATGAGCTGCCTAGCACAAAATGAGCTCTGTGCTTATGAGGGATCTGCCCCAGGGGCACTGCCTTCTTCCGGGGCTGCTGGAAGAAGTGATCTTTTTCATAGAGAAACACTGGGCAGCACCCCATTGGCACTGAGGTACCAGCTGGGAATTGTTCAAGAAAGCAATGGCCTATACTGAGGATCTTGGAATCTGTGAGATATTATAATGCCTTCTATCAAGAAAAGGATGTCACGTATCTCCTAGGAAGCCCAGCAAGGACTCTGCATCTTTCTAGAGGAGAAAGCATCCCTACACTATCTCACTGCCCACTGGCAGTGCAGGATGTGCCAGCACTAGGGTCATGTTACAGCTGCCCACTCCCCACATCCTGGAACCTCCAAGTGCCAGTTCCTTGCCACATGCATGAAATGCAGTCATCAAGGCCTCCTGGTTCCTGCTGCCTCTCTGGTCCCACGTCACAGCCTGCTCACCTTGGCTTGCCCCAGGCCTACCCAGAGCCTTTTTTTTTTTTTTTTTTTTTTTTTTTTGTACTTGGCTTTGAACTCAGGACCTAGAGCTTGCCAGGCAGATACTTAAACCACTAAGCAACCTCCCTGGTCCTCCAGTGCATTTTCATCTCAATCTCACCGTCCTTGCCCTCTGTAACAGGCCTGTTGCTTCCTGGTCTGTTTGGGCTGCCCAGTGGCTCTCTGGAGACTTTGGTAGTAGCACTGTAGGGAAAGAGAGGGAAGCTGGGCCTTCCAGCACCTGCCAAAGCTGCCCCGTTCTGGGTCTCCGGGATAAGCCCCCCAGCCTCTCTCCTAGATAACCCTGATTCCAGGAGGAATAATTTGTTCAGGGCTGCTTATCCCCACACTGCTGTGCTGACATCCTATTAACTTCAGGACCACGGGGGAGCGGCTAGTTTGCTCCAAATTAAAAGTAGATGAAAATGGGCCCCTCTGGCAGGCAGGAGGGTACTGTGGGCTAGGACAGCACAGCACAGGGAGGGCTGAATTGAAGCCAGTCCAGTCTTAATAAGCCTACTGAAGCCCTGAAGTTCCTTGTCCTACCTCTCCTCTTTCTCAGCCCTCTTAGGACTGCCTCTCCCACAAAATCCTAGGTATCAGTGCCCTGAGAGCTGTTGATCCCCCAAGGCAGAGGTAGTAATTCCATAGAGCCCTGGAAGAAGCAGGATTCAGGGAAAGAAAGCACAGCTCTTGAACTAGACAGGCCTGGGTTTGAATGCTGCCTACTCAAGCAGAGGGGTCTTAGTGGTCTGGGGATGTCATTTCTTATCTGACTTGTTTCTTGCCTACAAAATGGGGATTAGTAATGCCCATGTTACATGGCTTCTGGAGATGTAAGTTGTGTGAGGATGAACATATAACATACATAAGACCGGGCACATCATGCCTGCTCAGTAAAGTCCACAAGCCTACCTCTCTCTTCTCATGTACTTCAACTTGGCCTGGTAGTCAGGAGACACGAAGCCAAGCTGAAAGAAATGAGGCTACATCCATTAGGTTTTCTTCTTGGCTTAGATCTAGACATGTTGCCGCTGTAACGTTGTCTCAGCCACAACCAGCCACCTCAGTGACAAGGTCTGTAATTGGAAATTTGTCAACAGCTGAGACAGAGCCTTTTATCTGGCTGCCTGTGTATTTCTCAGCTGTCTACCTGGAGGGAATGCAAGCTCTGCATGGGGAGTTGCCAAATGGAGACAGTCTTGTGTACCTACGTCTCAAGCCTGAGAGCCCGAGCATGCTGGACAGGGATGAATAAAGGCTTTTCCCATTCCACTGGGTCCGCTTGTGTGACCTAGGCCTTTTTTGGTGCCTTGTCTTTTTTAAAAAAAGTTTCACTGCTATACTTTTGATATACACAATAATCACATTTATCACAAGGAATCTGTACATGATGTATCTTGATTCTTCTTTCTTCCCCGTTCCCGACTCCTTGTGACCTTTCTTGCCCTCTTTATTTACAAAACCTTTGTTTCCATTTTTCCTGTTTATTCTTTTTTTCCCTTTCCCTTCTTTCCCTCCCCCTCCCTTATTCCTCTTCTCATTTGAACGTTTTCTTGATTTACCATCAATTTTGTGCCTTACTTACACTTTTGGTTTCTCACATAAGAGAAACATGGCACTATTTAAATGTATATGTCTGATTTATTTCACTTAAAAATACAGTCTCAAGGTGCCTCCATTCACCTAAGAATACCTCAAGTTCATCCTTTATGGCCAAATAGCACTCCACCGTATATAAAAACTGCATTTTCTTTTATCTGTTCATTGGTTGGTGGGCATCTGGGCTGTTTCCAAGATTTAGCTATTACAGACTGTGCTGCTATAAACACCAGTGTGTATACAGTGCTATGGTGAAATATTTTTAACTCTTTAGAGAAGATACCAAGAACTGAGGCCTGGCCTTCGTAAGCTAGGTATTCGTGCTCCCATGCCATCTGACTGATTTATATTTCTGTGCTAGAGTTTGACAGAAGTAATGAGGCAGAGTGACTTAGGAGAGATATGGTGCAGAGGTCAGGGTGAGACCACAGGCTCTGTCCTGGGCCTACTTTGCCTTTGCCTTTCTCACCCTCTGCCCAGCCATTAGCCTCCTGCTGCCTGTCTGTGTAGTTGGCCGTGAAGTGCCCACACCCATGTCCAGGATGCTCACCAGTCCTTCCCAGCATTTGTCTGTAGCCCAAGCTGGAGGGCAGGAGGGTGGCTCTGGTATCTGAAGGACCCACAGAACAATGGAGCTGAGGAAAACTTCTGGAAGAAGACGCAGAGATGAGGAAATTCCATAGGCAGTAGCCCAAGAAGAGACTCAAGGGAAGTTCTTTGACTTCCAATGCCATCATTCTCTGCATACTTCTCACAAGTGTGAAGTCTAGGGGCAGAGAAAGCCTCCACTTTCTGCTGGGATGAACACAAAGTCAAACCCCATCCTCTCTAAAGCCACTAAAATTCCACTTTAAGTTCTTAAAGGGAAAAAGAGTGTCCGTTTTGGAGCCGGACCTGGCTTTCTATCCATAGCCTCCTATTTGTCCACTATCTTAGCCCATTCAGGGAACTATAACTGAACACCATAGATGGTGGTGTCTAAGAAACAGAAACTGACTTCCTACAGCTCTGTGGCTGGAAATTCAAGATCAGGGTACTGGCATGGCAGAGTTTTCTTGCGGACCATCTTCCTTCGATGCAAAAAGCCATACTCTGGCTGTGTTCTCACGGTGAAGAGAACACACTACTCTCTGGGCCAGCTCTGTCATTCTCTCACAGGACCAAGTGGCCCGCCTGAACATTACTTTCCTTACCTGTTTCAAAGTGACCACCACCTCTTTTACCAGGGCTGGGAGTAGGATGAGGCAGGGAGAGAGGCCACAAGGGACTGGCCCTACAGAGACTCATCCTCAGCCCTTGCAAGTGTGTGGCCACATACCCTGCCAGCGACCAGCCCTCACTTGGGCGAGCCTCATTAAATGAAAAAACTCGCATGCACAGCTGATGTCACTAGGATCGCCAACCAAAAGCAAACCTTGGCATGGGGAGCTTTTGAAAATCACTTAGCTTCATGCAGCTGGAAGAGAGCAGAGCTGAGATTTGAGTCCAGCTGGCCTGAAGGCAAAGCCCTCCCCCAGGCCTAAGGTCAGTCCTTTGAGGATTCTGAATGGGGTGGGGAGAAGGCAAGAGGAACAGGATGTTTCCCAGCGGTCTGTGGCAGGTCCTGTCTTACACAGAGAGGATCGCCCTGGGCTGCATGCAGAGGGGGGCTGAAGCTCTAGGACTTTGTTCTTGATACAGATCTTGGTTCCCAGATTCCCCGCCCCACAGCTTCATGGGTGGCATCTTCTATACTAGAAGATCTCCTGGATTAGATTCCTCACTCCTGCTTGCTCTAGCTTTGTCATTTGCACCTGGGGTAAAGGATTTGCTCCCCACATGCAGGAGTTGGCCTTAAACCTTCCTAGCCAGAGTGAAACTCATTTCTGGGCTCCTGTTCTCTGGGAGGTCTCAGGCAACTGGCTAGGAAAGAAGAAGAAGAACCCAGGGCCCAGTCTACCCTGGCATCTGAGCTAGGCTGGGATTCTTCAAAGTTAAACAGCAGCCTAAAGCCTGGCTCTGGAGTCATGCTCCTAACAAGGGAATTAGGGGAGGGAGATGCTTGAATGGTGACTCTTGGATGCAGGCAAGCTCTTGAGAAAGCAAGTATGACAGAAGGAAGCCAATGGTCGAACATCACCAGTAACTGTACGGTCTTCCTAATGTGTTCTTGAGTATCTTAGTTATCATCTCTGGTTGCTGGGATAAATACCCAACACTCAAAATGAAGGGAGAAAAGGTTTACTTAGCTCACAGCTACTGGAGGTTTCAGTCCATATTCAGCTGGTTCCAAGGCACAGTGGCACTTGGCAGAGAACAATCTTTCCTGACAACGGCAAACAGCAAGCGCTAAGGGAAGAGTAGCAGCAGCTGAAGCAGCTAACTTCTCTTCCTCCCTTACACTGAAATGCAAATTGCCTGCCCCAGGGGAAGTGCAGCGCCCACACCCACAACAATCAATCACAAATTCCAGAAGCTACCCCCTGACTGCATGAGGCTTTGGGGGGACACTACACACAAACCATACCATTGAGGGCCTGTGGTAGACAGGGACCCCTGTCTGAATGCCCGACCACTCCCCTATCCAGAGTACCCACTTTAGTGGCAGTCATATCAACTAACATTCGCTGAGTGAAGCATGTAAGACACAGGTAGTGCTAGAATCCCAGTCCTACATAATATTGCAAGGTAGGTGCTATGGTCCCATTTTATTGATTAGGAAACTGACGTCAGAGGGGGTAAGCCCCACTCAGCTATCTTTGAGGGCTTTGGGATGTTCTAGTATGGTTTCTATTGCATTTGTGGTCTGCAATATTTTTTTTTACTTTATTTTTGAATCAGTCTCAGTGTTTATCCAGGCTAGCTTCAAACTCATAGACTGTAGTTATCCACCTGAGTAAGTAGGAGGACAGGAGCATACCTACTGCAACTGGCTTGGAAGATTTTTTTTTTTAAGCAAAAGAAATTCTTAAAATTGGGTCAAAATCCAATATATAAAATAAATCCAGAGTTGGCTGGGCGGAAATGATGGTACCAGAAGCCCACCCACCCAGCCTCCCTCTTGGGGACTGTTTAAGCTTAGAAGAGTTCTGAATGCTCTGTGTGGCTGGAGGCTCACCTCTGGCCACAGATACAGCTTCTGTAGAGCTAAAGAGAGTTCTGACAGTGTTTAGTAAACGTGTGTGGGAGAGGGGACAAGTGATGTTTCCCAGAAAGCTCCCATACCCAGCAAAGTATCAACCATCCTCTCAGGCTACTGGTTGGCATCTCTGCCCTGCAGGGCATTATGTTCACTTAACCCTGCTGGTAAAGCACCTGCTCTGATCCAAGTTCCAAACCTGTGGGTCTGGCTTCAGTGTGGGTGAAATGTGTGATCACACCTCATAGTGCCTAAGGGAAGCCAGCCTTTGGCACAGAGGCTCCTGGATCAACCAGGGATCACACGTGGTGATCGAAGCCAGGAAAGAAAAGCTCAGCATCAGCAGAGCCTGTTGACAGGGAACTGAACTGATGATTTCTGCAGTGTGGCACCAATGAGAAATCTGGGCCACCAGGTACCTGAGACTAATGCAAAAGGGGTACTGGCATCAGGGAGAGGTCACCAAGGGCCAGGGACAGGCAGGAGAGGAAGGAATGGTTTCAAATCTTCCTTGTTTCTCAGCTAATACCAAAGCCACAAGAGATAAAAACTTCAATAGATTAAAAACCTACTCCCAGGACCAAAAGAGGTACCTGGGATGATAGCTGTGATTATTCAATCCCAAAAAGGAAGAAGAAAAATTCTTCTTTGGAGAGCTGGGAATGGTACAACCCTAGAACTCAGTGCAATGAATAATGGATAAAGGAAATTACAATTAAAGTCAGAAATCACCAAGCAATCATAATGTGTCCATGCAGGATATAATTTAAATCTACCTTGGGGAAGTCCATACATGGGAAAGCTTTTCCTGGACTCCATGGAGACCTTTCTCAGCTACTCTGCTATTGGCCTGGCCCTGTTCCCATGGTCATCATTAATTTCACAAATACCCAGCAACCACCTGGGTTAGAAAGAACACCAATTACCCTGCATGTGCCTGATGCAAAGCCAGGGCCATGTAAATACCTGGTCCTCTTCATGGTGGAGCTGAGGCCAACAGTATGGAGATGGTTATGACATGATCTTCCTGGTGCCTGTGTTTGCCACCTTCTGAACCCTGGCTTCAGGAAGGTTGGTACTGAAGCAGATCTGGGTACCCACAGTGGGTCCCCACAGAAACCTCTCTGTAGCCTGTGCATCTTAGTTTCTGGAATTCAGAGCAGGCAGGGGGATGACCTGCTCCTCCAGCTGGTTTTTCTGCAGAGGCTGACATTCCAAAGCTGCAATCTGTGCAAGCATCAACCTCATTTCCCTTGCCCAGTCTTGGCTTTTCTCTCATCTCAGCTCAGAGGCTACATTTTAAAGGAGCCCCTCAATCTGCCAGGGAATCTCTCTTTTTGTGTCTGCTGGTCTCCAAGTATCTGCATCTTGGCATCTGCTGTGATCTCCCCATCATATCCATGTATTAGAGCAGTACCTCCACTCTGTGTCCTATGTCCTTCTTGACACTTAAGTCTCTGTTTTATTCATTCAGGTGTCCAGCATCTGGCAACAAGCAGAGTGCAGGAAGAACCCAAAAATAAATGTGGAGGAAACAGACATAGAAAATATATGGAAGAAATATCTTCATGCTCATGTAGTCAAATAGCTACTGCACATCTTTCTCTGTCTTACACATGCATGCACAACGTCCTCTTTGGACACACAGTCTCCCTGGCTGATGCCCTTTCTCACCCTTATCTGTGTTACTGCATAATGCCCTTCTGTGATCTCAGGCTCCTTTTGATGCTATTTGAGGTAGCAGACCCACCTGCAGTGAGTTGAACTCAAGATCTTCTGACCCCTGCTCCACCTGGGGAATGGGCCTGGGTCACACACTGCAGACTGATGCCATCTCAAGCCCTGATCCCTCCTCACATCTGGTCATCCCCACAATCAGTCTGTGAAGGGACTCTATGTCTAGACTTCCATAAACTCCACAACAGTGCCTGGAGGTAGGCAGGTAGGAGATAATGGACTCAGGAAATGAGGTAATGGACAGATGAGAAACCTGAGGCTGTTGCTTGCTCAGGTAGCAAAGACAAAACTGAGACCTGTGTTTCCTCCATCGGGGGCCACAGCGCTTTTCGGTGGACTGCTGGGAAGTGGATACTGGGTTGGATACTCCTCACCCTACAACCCCAGAGGTCTTGATATCTGTGGTACAGGAAGAAAACTCTCTGAGGATGAGCTGGGGAACTTTGTGAAACCTCCCAGACTCCTGCTCACTGCTCCTACAGGAAGCAAAGCCACTGAAAGTTGCTGTCACTAAGCCCAACTGTCACCCATTCATCACATTCCAGCCTGGAATCACGCTGCCAGGCAGCCTGACCCTCAACACTGGACACTCAGTCCACCTGACTATCCTGATGGGGCCGCATCCTACTTCCGAAAGGTACTAGAGAAAGAACAGGAATGCCAAAAAGGCCTGAGAAGGGAGACAAACAGTATCTTCCCACTAGCCCATCTGTCCCCTACCACACAATGCCACAATAACACAGAATGTACCATAGGCTGGACCACCCCTGGGCAGCCAAAAACCTGAACAGGGCTGAGAGAGCTCACCAACCACAACCTTTATCATCTTCCATTATTATTTTTCAAAATCCCAATCAAGGGTTTGTTTGCCTTTTCCCCCAACTATTCCATCTGTCACTTCCAATGGCTCTCCCCTTATGGATGCATTCTTTCTGAGACCATGAATATTTAAAGGCATTTTTTTCAGCCACTGGAACCACACATCATGCAGCTGCTTTCCCTTCATATTTATCCCCAGAAAGTTTGTCTGGGTCTCTCTGTGTGCCCTGTCCTTTGAACACACAACACACCTGCACCGTGTGCATGCAGCCCCAATTTGGTCTACAGCCACCTTTCCTAGGAGTGTACAAAATTAAATCTTGCAAACTGCCTGCCACCCTAGTTCATAGAGAAGCAGGAAAATCAGGCATCAACACGGGCACGAGATTCAAGAAGGCAGAATGATGAACGAAGTCCCCACAGCACGAGACCCTGCAGTCCCATGAGAAAGGGCTCTTGGCGTGTGATTGCAGAGCTGATCCAGATTCTGGATTAGCCAGTGCGTGGTAGATTCCACCCCCTCTTCCCCCTCCAGTGAGCCCCCTCCGGCATCTTCGCCGTGCAGAATGACTCTCAGCCCACTGCATCAAATCTGTCTTATCAACAAGACACAATACTCCGTGGATAACTTCTTGAAACTCTAGTCACGCTAAGTCACTTCCAGAGCTCTGGAAAGGGTTCTGCTCCTTTACCTTCCTATAACCAATCAGCCACACACCACCAACTCCATTTCTAAAGTTCCAGGCAATTATAGCGGGCTGAGCTCCCTGGCGGGGTGCCCGCCTTCTCAGAGCCAGGACCCAGGTTGTCAGCAACCTCATATCCCTGCCACCCATTTCCCTTAGGCTCCTCTGAGACTACGCATACCAAAATGATCACCTAGGCAATGTGACCAGCCGGGCCACATCAAGACAGAAATGGAAAAGTCAAGGCCAGTCTTCCTACCTTTGCTGAGGGTCCCGGTGATGAGCTTAAAGATGGTCTGAGCAAATTTCACAAATCCAAGCTTGCATCTCTTAGAACAGCCGCTCATGGTGGCAGAGGGGAGGCAGGTGCTGCCGTCAGTGCCCAAGAGGGACAGCACCCACCTCGTGCGCTTGGATGAACCCTGAGAGATGGGTGCACCCCAAGAGTCAGGCTCCAAGCACAACACAGCTGCCTCTGCAGCAAGTCCAGCTTCTGCATCCAGAGAGCCTGCAGGGCAAACTCTCCCTCCCTCTCTCCACCCCCTGCTGCTGTCCACTCAAGTCCTCACCACAGGAGAACCTTGGGCTGCCAGGGCTGGGACAGCACTGCCAGGGCACCAGGCGTTCCTGGAGACCGGAGGATGGAAGTGAAATTGAGCAGAGCGGAGAGGGAGGAGCTGGAGCCCTCCCAGGCTTTGCTGACTGTCTTTCCTACATGGCAGCGGTAATGTAGCAATTAATACTCCAGTCAGAAGGGGAGGGGCCTGCTACACAGAAAACACTCAGCCCTACAACCTCCGCGCTCACTCTCCCGCTCTTTCCTTCCCCGGGTAATCTAATAGATCAATTCGCTGGGCTGTGATCAGAATCTGGGAAAACTCCCCACAGAGCAGGAAGCTGTAGCTGGCTCAGCACTCAGTGGAAAGTTTGCAGGCAGCTTTAGGGTGGCCTGGTCTGCATCACAGAGAAGCCAGGCTGAGTAGGGAGCCCTCTGGGAGCTGGCCGGTGTACACCGTGCAGACAGATGGGTCGAGCCCGCTGTGCCTGTCCAGCAACCTCGGCAGGAGCAGCAGGTGCCATCTGCTTCCCTGGTTTGAAACCACCAGTGCCTCTGCCTGCCTGCCTGCC
>PVJA010016716.1:0-42931 GCA_004027025.1 Myocastor coypus
TTCTTCTTCTTCTTCTTCTTCTTCTTCTTCTTCTTCTTCTTCTTCTTCTTCTTCTTCTTCTTCTTCTTCTTCTTCTTCTTCTTCTTCTTCTTCTTCTTCTTCTTCTTCTTTCCTCTTTCTTCTATATTTAGTGCAGGGTCTACAGGTTCTCACTACATAGATCAGACTCATGGTGATTCTCCTGTTTTTAGCTTCCCACATGCTGTGATTACAAGCATGCGCCACCATGCCCAGCTTCTGTTGCCCTCTCAACGCACCCTGGGGGCAAGGCTAGCAAGGCAGGCTGGGAACCAAACCTCCAACCCCTGAATCTGCATAAGCAGTTGCTTTACTCCTCCTTTTCTTTTAGTACAGGAGATTGAATCCAGGGACCTCCTCACTAAACTACACGCCAAACCTTTCATTTATTTATTTTTAAATATTTGTTTACTACATATTTGGAGTATATAGAAATTTTATTCATTATGAAGAGTTAAAACATTTAAATAACACATCTCAGTCTTAATTTTCTTTTCATCTTCTCCTTCCCTAGTCCCTGTATCTCCGTATTTTCCCTAGTTGAACCTTTGGATCTCATTAGGATCAGCTTCTACTGTTTTTACATCATCCAAAAGGGGAAATGAAATTATATCGTCAGTGCCTAATGTGTATCCCATCTAGGTATAAGGCCTCTCCCAGTATAATATATCATGTCAAGGTCTAAGGTCCTTCTGCACATGTTGACTAATATTTTGTCCCTAGTTACCTTACTTTATTCGTTTAGCATCTTCTTTGAGGATGCAAGTTCCTGGGCACCTAATCTGAAAAATGAAGAAACTTTGTCCAAGAAAACTCAAAGTGTTGGTTGCTACAATGGTTAATCTTAATATATAAACTTGACAAGACTGACAGATGCCCAGATAGATGGTGAGACATTGTTTTTAGGTGTATCTAGGAAGATGTTTTCAGAAGAGTTTAGTAATTGAATCAGCAAACTGATTCAAGAACATCATCCTTATTCATGCAGGTAGTCACCAATCAATTTATTGGGGGCCTAGGTAGGATAAAAGCATAGAAGAATTATGAAGTAACTTTGTGTGAGCTGAGGTATCCATCACCTCCTGTCTTTGGACATCCACACTCCTTGTTCTTGGGCATTTGGACTCAGGCTGGCACTTTTGCTTTCTAGACTTCAGACTTGGTCTAAACTGTACCACTGGCTTTCCTGGGCCTTCAGCCTGTCAGTGACAGGTAGTGGGATTTCTCAACTTTCATTATTACCTGAATCAATCCTTCACAATAAATCCCGTGGTTTCTGCTTCTTTGGAGAACTCCCATCAATATATTGGGTGAATGGAGATTGAACTTGTGTTGTTTAACATCTTTTATAGCTCTTCATCTAAGGTAATGGGTATCATGTATTGACTTGAACATTAAGGATGTATCAAACCCTGTGCTCTTCACTCTTACCTCCCAACTGTGTATTATCTCCTTTTACAGATAACAAAGCAAATGGTAAAACTTAGCTAGTTCTATCTACCTTCCAAATTCACATTTTTAATCATATACCAAATTCTGTGATGTACAAAAAGAAAAAAAATAATGATAAGAGTTAAGTCTTTGGAATATGAGTTAAAATTTTAGCTTAGTCTCTTCCTAAGTTTGTAGTTTTATGGTTTGTGTCTAGTTGTCCCCCCAGAACCTCATGTAGTCATGGCATGGACTTTTAGACTTTGTGATTAGTTCATGATCCAAGGCTGGGATTATGGGTCTGAGCACTGCTGGGATTATGGGTGTGAGTGCTATACCCAGTCTCGGACAGAAAGCCTCAATGCAACTTAAGGGAGACTTTATTTCTGTTGCTATTGTTGCTACTACTCCATTTTTCTCTCTGCTTTGCTGTTGCCATGAATGGATGCTCTCTGCCCTGTGGCACTCTGCCTTGGAGCCGGCCAAGAATGCACTGAAACCTCTAGCACCTGTGAGCTAAACAAACTTTTCCTTCCTTCATTTTTGGCGTCAGATATTTGTCCCAGCAACAAGAGAAGAGAAAGTGAGACAGTAGTTATCCAAGTTTTGTAGATTGGTGTGTTTTCACTGTAAAAGAAAATACCAATAGTACTTTCTATTTTTGGGTGAACAATAAATGAAAGATGTTTCATGACTCTCTACAGCATTTTCACCTTTCACAAAGACTTAGTCTTCAGATATTTGCAAAGATATTTGCTGGATCCACTTGTAACAGCGAATTATCAACATTAAGTCATTATAAGCAAAAGTGTTTAAGTATTGTAATGCTTTGGCATGCTTTACAAGTAACATTAACCTATACTTCTAATGAACTCTTAAGAAGCTCTATATGTAATCCAGATGACAGCAGGAGTCTACTTAGGATTCCTGTCAGATTTTTGGTGTCTTCTTGAGGGTGCTGATGCCTCATCTAAGAGTGAGAAAGTAGCAGTGGGGCTGAGGATGGCATGCCAGCCTGGAAATACTGGACTTGAGACTACCTATCTGTATCAGGCAAGAAGTAACAGGTTTATATAGTGTGGCCAAGAGTCACAATAGATGGCAGAGCTGAAGATGCAGATATAAATGGCATCATTTTAGGGTAGCTGCAGAAGTCAGGTGTTTGGAATGAGTAAATAACATGGCAAAAAGAGCAGAAACAGATCCCTTATAGAAATAGGCCCATTAAAAGCTGGGTAGAAGAGGAGGCTATGGAAGAATCCAGGATGGGTGTGTATTGGAGAAGATATTAGTAGAAAAGGAAATCACAGAATCTATTCAGAAAAAACATATTCTCCTTGTTACCCTGTTAAGTAGCATGCCCACCCTTCAAGAAATTACCAACAGAGTGAAAGAAAAACTCACAAATTTTGAAAAAAAAAACTAAGAAGTATCCAGAAAAAGATCTTCTATCTAGAATCTATAAAGAACTAAAAACCATTAGGGTCACAAAATTCAAAGCCCCAATCCAGAAATGGGCATTTGAGATGAACACACACTTCTCAGAGAAAGAAATTCAACAAGGCTATAAGTACATGAAGAAATGCTTCACATCACTAGCCATCCATGAAATACCAATTAAAACAACACTTAGATACCATCTCACTCCAGAAAGAATGGCTATCACAAAGAAATCAAGCAACAGCAAATGTTGGAGAGGTTGTGTTGTAAAAAGGAACCTTTCTTCACTGCTGGTGGGAATGCAGACTGGTACAACCATTATGGAAAACAGTGTGGAGACTCCTTAAAAAATTAGACCTGGAAATCCTATTCAATCCGGCTATCCCTCTATTGGGAAGTTTCACAGAAGAGCTGAAAACATCATATCATAGTGTTATCTGTTCAAATATGTTTATAGCAGCACAATTTGTGATAGCCAAATCTTGGAAACAACCAAAATGCCTATCATCTGGAGAATAGCTGAAAAAGATGTGGTGTTTTTATACAACAGAATATTACTTAGCTATAAAGAATGATAAATTGATGCCTTCATGTATAAATGGATGTATCTTGAACATATACTCATAAGTGAAATAAACCAACCTACATGTACAAATATTGTATAGTCTTCCTAATGTAAGAACTCAAAAGAAGAAATAAAAATGAAAGGCATAACACAGCTAAACAGAAATCAAGAACTTAAGGATTAAATAACAAAGAGACAGTGAGTAGAAAAGTTAGGAAACATGGCAGTTAGATTTCTAAATTTCTGTGTAAAAACGTATAAGCTGTAAATTTTTATTACATTCTATAGGGATTTATTAGAATATCAATGATGGAAAATATCAATTCTATGTTGTCTAAGGTATTTGCTATTCAGAAAGACAGTGATATTAAAGTTCAAGTGCCTATGTTATAAGGTATTAGAATCACTAAGCTTCTCTTCTGGAGGGTTAAAAACTTAAGTTTGCAGACAAGAATTTAGAAAAAAGGAAGGGTCACAAAGATAGTCAATATTTTGGCCCTAGCTCCTCTAGGTCAGTGAGCACTCAGGACACAGAGAACCTGTTATATAACATCCTACAACTCAGGGGTGTCCCAAATTTTCTAATCAAGGACATTATGGGGCCACAGAAGAAAGGGACCAATGATGTATAGTGTGCCTAAGGAGAGTCATCTAGACAGAAAAATTCTCTCAGGCTTTCACAGAGAGAAAATTGGAAAAGCAATGGCTGTGACTCATCCATCTGGACACTGACATGACAAAAGTTCTACAAAACGCTGTACATGGTTTCAGGGTAAATCCTGACAGGATTTAACTGACTTTGTCATATACAAAAGTTACATGTTTTTGTTATATAGATCTTGCTTTTACTTGGTCTTAACCATCCAGCAGAAAAGCTTAACCATGAGGTGTAAAAGGTAAAGCCAGATTAATGAGCTGAGCCATAAAAGGCTCAAGTCAACAGCTTCTGACAATGCCAATTCTGCCAATAACCCACCACTATTATGGACTACTGGACTATATAACTACTTTCACTTAGTTGAATGAGAAGAAAGATATGTGTGAATAGTGTTTAGAGAAGTTATCATGTCTGCATCTTGTACTCTGAACAACTACTGTGAAGATAATAATATGCATTGTATTAATTATTGTGTCTGTCCTACTAGTGTGTTGTGAAACTGTCTCATTGATATTTTTTCTTATTAAAATTAATAAAATTTAAAAAATTATCCAAGCCATCCTACATACATGCATAGGTATATCTCTTCCTCCTGTTTTTTTTCCTCATCTCAATTTTTCCTTCCTGTTCAACAGATTCTGTCCTTTTCACTATTTTTTTGCAACTTTCAGATTTCATTTATTTTTTCAGTTTCTTACATTAATGCAACAATATGATGTTTGCACATGTGTGTCTGGTTTATGTCACTTATGAGTAATATCTTTAAGTGTATCCATTTATCTATAAAAGCCTCAAATTCATGTTTCTTATAACCGATCAATATTCCACTATGTAAAAAATACATCTTTTTAAAATCCATTTCTCATTTGATGGAGAGTTTCAGTTGTTTCCAAGATTTAGCTATGACAATTTGTTCTGTTATAAACATGTGTGCATGTATATTGCTGTAGTATAATGGGAAGCTCAATTTTTTTGTATAGGTCTTTTGCATTGGAGACCACATAAGTTCAGAGTCAAGATAACCATGCAACACAAAAGCCAAAAAGGCAATTTTCCAAAGAGATGACTACATCAGTTTTGAGAAGTGATGAGGGATTCTGTGGGTGTAGGTATTGGATAAGAGAAGTTAAGTAGGAGTTTGTCACTTTGGGCTCTTGTCCCTGAGATTCCCAGAAGGCCTCCCACTAGGTTCTGTCCTTGAGATATTCTACACCATGGAAGAATTTAAGAGAAAAATGTAATTTTAAGAAGACCTTAGATTAATGGTACCTTATGCTGTGGCAAGGTTTCACATGTTTGATATAGAAATCATGTCGGTGGCAGCTAAGATTTATATGATAGTTGGAAGAAAGAACTGAGGTAATCTGGTGTTTCTAGTAAAAGAATGAGTGGGACAAAGGAGAAAAGGTGTAGTTTTGTTTTGTTTTCAGGATAAATTAATAGAAAATTAGTAGGAGCAAACAGTGTTATATCCTTCTGAAGTACAAAGTAGTTCACTAAAGTGCAAGGAAAATGTTCAAACTCCTACTTATATTTTTCCTCATTTAAAAACTACAGTGCAAAAAGACTACAGTACACATTTATAGTGCACCGGTGTTATAAAAGTTGTACAGTAGTGAAATTTATAAATAAATACCTATACATTGTGGATGAAACTCAGTAATTGTATTGATAAGGATACACAACCAAAGAAGTTTGGGATCACATTAAGACATTTATTCTGAAAGCCAATATTATGATAGGTATAAAAGAATAAACCACATGAAAGCAAAATTCTTGGCAAAGTACAAATAAAAAAACCCAAACAGGTGTGTCTTACTGTGAGTGAACTATTACTTTTTATCCCTTTTTTATTTCTTGAAAGTTTTATGTCTTTCTTAATGAGGTGAGCTTTATGAAGCTGGGAGCAAAAGAAAACTCAGTAAGTATTTTTTATATTACTTTTCCATGCCAAAGATTATTGGTCATCAGTGGCTAAGTACAGCACACCAAAATCATCAGATATGAAATAAAACCTATGTAAACTAAGTACCAGAAGAATCTATATTGTCTTTCTCCTTAATTTTTATTTAAAGCACAGTATTTATTTTGAGGGATTGTTGAACTTCTCAAGATGAATTAGATTCAGCAACAGTTGTTTTCTGGGGGCTGGGTGTTGTTTGTTCATGAAATCCATGCGTGCATCTTCCACACAGAAGTTTTAGGTGCCTCATTTGTCCACTGTCAGGGGAACAGGGCAATCCATTTGCAGTGTTCACCAGTCTCTTGTGCCTGGGAGACCAGCCACATTTCCCATGGGTTGGCTTCTGAAAGGGGCAGCCCTTAGAGCCAGAGCGGAGGCACAAAGTGTGTGTCTTATGATGCTTTCCTAATGATGGTTTCGCAGGTCATTGTCTTTCAGTGTTTCAACATCTCATTTCCTAATTAGCCACAGAACAAAGTTACAAAAAAAGTCCCTGATCGCTAAGGCTACATCAGTACTCCCACCCATATTTGTGGTAGTGAAAACAATACAGAAAACAGAAAATATATTGCTCTAAATGTTGAAAAATTTTTAACATTTATACATCTCAAAGATAATATAATATAATAGTGATTAATATCAATCAATTGAATAGCAATGGATTCATCTGCATGTGATCCAAATTTTTGTCACTAAAAGATAGAATTTATAGCTCCCATGACAGCTTAAGAGCCTTCCCTTTTGCTCCCCAATTAGTCTAAGAGTGTGACTATTTAATACAACCTTGTAAGGACAGAGGGCTCTGGATTTTCTATAATGGAATGTATGGGAAGTGTAACCAATAAGAAGCAAAATGTATAAATTCTAGATGCTCCTGTGTAAAGGTAGAGCCATAGCACAGGTGGAAAGCCAGAGAAAGCCCAGGAAAACTGCCAGATAATCACCCGCAGTAAGCTCTTTATGAACTTAGCATGAGCCATTAGGAAAAGGTTAACAAAGCTTTCCATTTGCAGCATCTTTTAGATTCTGTGTGTAAGTTATATCTGGAAAGAAACTTCCTGGATGTTATTTTATAACTAGTGGATTACTTTAAAAATGCACTACCAGAGTGCCAACTTGTGGGAGTAATGGCCACTATTAATTCTAAGTGTTGAATTGGTAGATTTTGTTCATCACTGATGTCATGCATTACTTCAGAAATTATTACTTTATCTAGACACTTCCCATAAATGTTTGACATTTCCAGAGACAGATAATCAAGATTAAAATGAAAATCTGTAATTGAGCTTATGCTGTCAATATCATTTTCACATTGCTCTCATTTTTAGTGAAAAATTTAGCTCTTTATTTCCTCAACACATTATAAAAATTTATGTAGTGTTGACTAAGATTCCAAATAACTTTACCCAATTTGGCAGATCCATAGATCTCTATATAATAACTTCCAGCCAACACTTCTTTCTAATCAAAATGTAGACAAAAGGCTAAATGACATCCTGCAGTATGAGACTGAAACAATTTATGACAATCATGCAGTCATATTTCATATTTTATAGTTTTATAGTCTTTCATAAACTACTATGAACATATTTAAGTGATCAAACTATAATTTAAACATGAGAAACTAATGTTGGTAAGAAAACAACTATATTTTCTGATCTGTTGCAAGGTTTATAGTTGATAACAAAAGACACATTAATAAAGTAGCACCATGGTTCATTTATTGAACCAAAACTTCAAGTGACACAGGAACAATTAGGAACAAAGAACTAAAGACTCCAGGAAATCCATTTACATAGTATTTTTATGTTATGAAAAAAGTGAATAGTTAGAGACATACAGTAATAGACAAAGACAGGACTGATTTAATGGCAATAAACTGGAAAGAGGGGAGTAGGTAAGGCTCAGTTGCTCAGATTAGTTTCTGTGTCACTGTGTGACCTTCCTTTCTCCCCAGATATAGGGTAAGATACTTGTCACATAAGTGTCTTCTGACATTCCAGAGGAGGTAAATCACAGAATTCTTTTATAGATAATTCTCATCGGAATGGCCAGAAAGTTGAGGAGAGACCTGTAAGATGACATCTTATAGAATACCCTAACCCACACCCTATAGGTTAACTTTAGTCATCAACTTTGCTAAGCCATGGTGTCCATTTATTAGGTCAAATAGCAGTTTAAATGTTGCTGTAATACAGACCCAGCAGAGATTCAGAGGATCATAAATAACTACTTTCAGAATCTTTACTCTCACAAAATTAAAGACACAGATGAAATGGACAGATTCCTAGAAAAGTACAAATTACCCAAACTCAATCAAGAAGATATAACATCTCTCAATAACCCAATAGCAGCCAATGAGATACGAAATACAATAAAAAGCCTACTGACAAAGAAAAGTCCGGGACCTAATGGGTTCACGACTGAATTCTACAAGAAATTTATGGAAGACTTAATCCCAACACTCCTCAAACTCTTCAGTGAAACTGAAAAGGAAACAATCCTTCCAAAATCATTCCTAGAGGCAAGTATTACACTGATACCAAAACCAGAGAGAGATGCAACTAAATGTTGCTGTAATAATATGGTTTAGATGGGATTAATGTTTAAATAAATATGTATACTTTGAGTATCAGATTACACGTCATAGTGTGAGTCTCATCTGCCAGTTTGAGGTCTTAAGAGAGAAGACTGACTTCCCCCAAAGCAGAAGAGATTCTGTGCAAGACTGCAATTTCAACTCCTGCTGGAATTTCCAAGAAGCTTCAGGATTGCACCACAAACTTGAGATTATTCTTACAATCTCCTGTTTCTTCCATAGGTATCTGTATGTATGTTTCTGTGTGTGCTCCTGTGTGCATGCTCATGTGTGCGTACCATCTTTTCATTCTGTACTTTGGAGACGTATAAGACAGATAAGGTGAGATCACCTTACTTTCTCAAATCATTAAATAAATTACATTGATATGATTTGGAAAACAACAAAACCTTGTAAACTTATATATTCATATATCAAACTTTTGATCAAGTTAGTGAAACATGGGTCGAGACATGTAAGTCCATGTCAACACATGTACCCTGGTATACTAGGTGGAGGAACAGAGCTCTAAGGATTTCACATTAAATTGTCCTGATGATCATTACCCACTTGGTTTCACTGTTAGTTCCAACACCTGCTAGTAAGGAGAAGCACTGCCAGCCCTGAAGTGAAGTCCTTACAGTGTTAGCCTTTTGTGCAGAATAACCTTTGTGGAAATGCAGCCCAAGCATTTCCATGGCTGTGGTCAGTGCACCACTAGAAACTGTACAAAGATTAAAGATGATTAGAAATGTTCAAGATGCTGAGTCTAACTAGGAATTCTATCTAAAAATTATTCTGCTTAGATATACAAAAGTCTATGTAGTAATAACAAAGTGTTTTGTTTTGGCTACTACCCAACGAAAGCAACTACAAGAGGTTTCCTGTCATATTTTCTTTGACAGGCTAATTTAGTATGTTAGAAGTAATCTGTTTCTCAGCCCATAGACTTTTAAATGTATTATCTTTTGACTCTAAGATCTACATAGTTAGACTTAATTTATGAAATACCAAAAATATGAGTAAGTCGATGTTCTTCACCTGTATCTTTTCTCTACCAAAAATTGCCTTAACTGCAAAATCAACTCCACACGAGAGCTTCTCTTCCTGGGACTGATCTTTACACTTTCTTTAACAGGCTGACATCTAGTCTTCTCTGATGTTCAGAGAGGATCAGATTGAGCCATTATGTTAAAAAATTTACATCTTTATATATTTTTTAAAACTATGTGATACAAACAACTGGGAAAGTATTGGTTGATTGTAGAGTTCGTTTTTACATTGTTTCTTTTTTAAAATTTTATTAATTTTACTGAGAAAGAAATAGCAACAAGGCAGTTTCAAGACACATTAGTAGGACAGTCACAATAATTAATACAATGCATATTGTTGTCTTCATAGTAGTTGCTCAGAATACAAGATGTAGACATGATATCTTTTTCTAAACACTATCAGTACAAAAAAAAAAAAAAACTATTAGTACAAATCTTTCTCCTTATTGAACTAAGAGAAAGTAGTTAATTCTGGAACAAATCAACTACAGTTTCAAATAAATTCACCCAATCCCAAAAGGACAAGCTATGAAAATCCTCAGAGCAGTGGCAGGCAATTCTTTATACATTTACCCTTTTTCACAAAGTTGTTCTTTTGTATTTGAGTGCACTGGGGAATTAGAATAAAATATATAAATGTGATTCATATTTTGTTCTAATTATGTGTCATGGAGTATATTTTTAATGATTTGTTTATCTTTCTAAGAGATTCAATCACTCCACAAATTTCAACTGTGCTAGTTTCTTATAACTTTTCTTCATATTCATATCAGAGAGGAGTTTATTTGTTGCAGGGCCAAAAAAGAAAAACAATTCATTTTCACAGAACTAGGCTGAACCAACAAACCTGGGAGGGTGAGGTTAAATTGTCAAAAAATGGAGTCACATAAAAAAAATATCTCAGACTAAACATTTACACATTGTCTATCTGGACTTTACTTTGACCATTCTGTTTTAAAATCTCTGGCAATGTTTGCAGACAGCAGAGTGAGTGGTCCTAAGGACTGCCAGCTTCCCATGTAGGGGCTTAGGTGGCCACGAGCACCTGACTATTATTGGCAAAATTCAGAAAGTTTAAATAAACATCAACATTTTTGTAAGGAAGCTGAGGAATTCCAGATGCATCGACCCAGGGAGACAAAGGCTCTGGAAAGGAAATGGTGGCAGACACTCCCACACCTCTTGGATAGACATTCATATTTCCTACTGAGGCATCTACTGGCCCCCAAATATGAGAGCTACGCAAACATTACTTTCACAGCCCGGCCCTGGAAAGATGTATTTTGATTCCAGAAATTTAGAAAGCCGACCAAAGAAGTCAGCCTATTGAGAATTCATGGCTACTTTCCCTCAATCTTGAGACAAGAGTGACAGAAATGCTTTTCTTCCCTTACAAAAGAGAACTCCACTGAGATGTGAACTTATAATGCTAGATAGCTCTGACTTCTAGAAGAACATAGTCAGTGGTGTTGTACATCATAATCCCAAATGTAAAAAGAAGGAGGTAGGAAGATTACTAGGTGTTTGAGTCCAGTGTGGGCTATGTGGTGAGTTCAACACTAGCCTAACTATATGGCAAAACCTTGTGTTAGAAAACCCAAACCACGAAAACAATTTTTAAAAAGTTTTTAAAAGGGAGAAACAAGGAAAAATTGAAAAGAAAGGAAGGGAATTAAAAAAACCCTTAAGATATGTTATGTACAGTACAAATTCCATATGATGAATGTGATCATTATGTATGTGAAATTATAATGATAAAATCTATTAAAATACCCTTAAAAATCCAAACCAAACCAAATCAAAAGAAAATTGTGTAGTAAATACAAACATATAGAGAAATGTCATGATTGTTTTTGAGTATGGTCATACAATATTTTTAGGAGAACAGAATCTATTTTTGTAGGCAATGAAAGCCACTATATTTTTCAATTATTCTCTCTTATAGATTATTGCTCCTCTATCTAAATTGTTTGTAAAGTGTGGTAGAGCAGAATGCGAGTTCAAAGTCGTTAATTGCAAACAGAAATTATTCTTTTTGGCAGCTGCTGTGGATTTTTTGATTGTCTGCTGGTTGTGAGGTGGGGTTTCTGAACAGGATTAGCAAGGCTCTATTTCCACAGGAGCAGGGCTTTCCTGTGTGGAGGGAGGCTTCCTAATGTCATATCCTAGCCCAACAAGTGTAGGGGTACAGTCAGTGTCTCTATACAATATCCTTAAAATAGTGACAACGTGCTTTTTCTGGAAAATATTCTCATGATTTCATTTAAGTTCAAATTCAGTTAAGTTGAATAGCTTTGGCAAATAAGTTGCAACTGATTTAGGTGGAAAGGGTTTGTAGAGGTGTCATGCACTTAACGTTGACATTATCTGGCAATGCTCATGAGAATTTTAATTAATTCATTAATTATTTGGTACAGCTCGGACTCCTAGTGATCTTGCTGTCTCAGCCTCCCCAGTGTGGGATTACAGGCATGAATCACCATACCCAGTTTTAGGGCCAGAGGGGTTGGCATGGCTGCCATAGTGGGGATCGAATCAGGGTCCTTGCATTGGCCGGGCAGGTGCTTAAACTGCTGAGCAGTATCTCCTCAGCCATGATGAGTGTTTTAAATCTTTAGACCTTACTTATTGAAAGAAAAGTTTTGTTTCTCTAAGAACTTATGGATATCTCAAGGCAGATGGAGAAATCTTAAAATGAAACAGAAATGGGCTTTAGTTTGAAAAGTAACAAATTTCATGCACCCATTGAAATTAATATTTTCTTTGTTAGGATACATTAAATAGGAGTTCTTACCAAAATAATTTATCTTTTTATTTAAACTAGGATCAGGGTTTACACAGAGCAGAATTTCTGATTTGTTTACATTCCAACCTGAACAGCCATGTTGGGTTTACTCTTGCTTTTTGTTCTGCTCTGTTCTTCCTTCCTTCCTTCCTTCCTTCCTTCCTTCCTTCCTTCCTTCCTTCCTTCCTTTCTTCCTTCCTTCCTCCTTCCTTCCTTCCTTCCTTCTTTCCCTGCTTCTTTTTCTCTCTCTCCTTTCTCCTCTCTCTCTCTCTCTCTCTTTCACCACAGTTTATCTCTTACAATCTCATTAAAGCACAGACTTGTGGCAGAACAGCAATCAGAATGAAAGAGATTTTTAAAAACCCCAAGAATGCTCTGTATGACTAAAAATTTATAACCCACACATTGAACAATCTAGATTAGAATAATATGACAAATAAATGAAGGGCATGAGAGATAACACAGTAGTCTAAGTGCCTGCCTGGCACACACAAGGATCAGGCTTGATCCTTGGTACCGTATGTCAGGCCAACACTGCACCAAGCTGGCCACCAAAACAGGGCATGGTGGGGTACTCCTGTGATCCAGTGCTGGGAAAGCTAAAACAGGAGGATCACAAAGAGTCTGAGCTGTGTAGCACGACCCTATACCAAATGCATAAATAAATAAGAAAATTAAAAAAAAAGAAAAGAAAAATAAATTAAGAGCAGTTTATGAGTTCAGTAGACTGTAGTTGTTGGTTTTGCTTGTTCCTCACAACACTGAGAAGAGCAAGACCCATTAACTTCAGGGGAATTCTTACTGGCACTGAATGCAGCAAGGAGCCAGCCATCATATTGAAAGTAAGGTCCCTGTGCACTTGGATTGAATGAATTATGGGCTGCCAACCCTTGTCAGGTAGTAGCTGAATTGCAGAAGACTTGGCACCATATATTTAAAAATATGATTTGGCTAGTTTCAGTAGAGCTACTTTGCATTTAGAATACTTCAAAAACACACTGAGTCATACAGCAAGGCCCAATTTGTGTTTGGTTCAGGTTTATCTATTATAATTCATATGTATACTTTCATGAAATCTATCAGTACATCTAAGCTGTTATACAGAAATATAATTTCCGTATTTGGAAATGATTGGAAGAAAATTAATTTCCTCTGTGTGCTGGGGCTATGACCATCAAATGCATAAAAGGGTCAGGAGTTGGCTAAGCTTGTAGGATGACTCGTCCACTGTCTTTTATTTCACATGCAAGAGTTTCTAAGCCAAACAGTAGCAAGGAAGGGATGCTTGGTCTATTTCACATTGAATTCTGTCTTTCTGTCTGTCTGTCTGTCTATCATCTTTCATCTTCTATTATAGTACATATAATACAATCTTTGTTCTGTTAGTAGCATAGTGCTATGCAAAGAAAGCAGAACTAAGAATGAGGAAAACCTGATTTAGTCCATGTTCTACAAACTCACAAATAAGCCATGGTTAATGGGAGTCTCTGTCTCATTTTCAAATTAACAGTTCGATTTTTTTCTAAATTAAATTTAATTCTGCCATTCTTAATTTGCATAGGATGATGAAAAGAAAATGGAAAGTGGAGAAATACAAGTCATAGATGCACAAAGTTCCAGTTTTTACTTCTTCCCAAATGTCATATCTGGAAAGCCCTTTTAATTGGCTTTTTTTTGCTTAAGTTCAGCATTTCCAAGACCAGCAATGTGAGGAACCCAAAAGAATGACATAAACTCATTAGATTTTAGGTACATGCTCTTTACATAAACAAATTTTGTTGTTGTTGTTGTTTTTGTAGAAACTGATCAATCTCCAAGGGCTTCGGTCTTCATTCCATGACATAAGACATCTGGGCTTGGCTAATTTTATAACAGTTCCCCATTTAGAAAATGAGGTGCTGCCTAAAGTCATCTACTGTCTTGATATTCTATAGGCTATTATAAGAGAATATATTTTGACCCTAGAATAGAAAAAATGGTCAATTTCTTTCTAAATTTACATACTCTTTTGCAACATTATTCACATACTTTAAGTTTTATTGTTTACAGCAAGAGATTATTTGCTATGTGTATGAAATTAATGAGCCCCAAATCTCTTGATTTCTCCTGTTCTTTTAAACCATGCTCATCAGATTTAGGTAATGCCTTATGTTTCTCAGTTTTACTAGGCTTCCTTTAAATATAGAATGTACATGTTTTTAAGCTCTGTAAAATTTTTGAGTTTCATTGCGAATTTTCTCCTTAACAAACACACAAATTCTCTGTATTAAGTACCCCCATCCCCAAGATAACCTATGTGAGTTTGTTAAAACTACCACAACAAAGTACTAGTGAACTAGATGTCTTGACAATGAAAGTTTATTGCCTCAATGTTTTGAAGGGTAAAAAACCCAAAAAAATGGTTAGCAGGGTTGGTTTCTGAATGCTTGACATCAAGCCAAGTTCTTTATCCATAAAATATTTTAGCAAGCTCCTCATTTCTGTAACTTACTATTCTTTTGAAAGTCCATGGAAATTTTACATTTCTTCTCTTTAGTTTTTAATATTTCATGAGCCAGCAGTCACTATAATGTGTTTCTTTGGCATCTCTCACTTCTCCAACATACATAGGGAAAATTGTTGACATTCGTTTGAAGTATTTCACTGGGGAGGAGAGCCTTTATTTTTCCACTCACATAAATTTCTAGCACCTATTCTTTAAGTAAGGGAGGAACAGCAGCCCATGATTTACCAAATATAAATCTCTTCATAGATGCCTTAGATAGGTTATTCTGCTGAAGCTAGTTTTAATCTTGATGTATTTTTTTGTGTGTGTGAACAAACTGAAAAACAAACTAAAGAATTAATTTGTGATGATAGATTAATAACAAGCTAGAAGGAATCTGTAAGTTATTCTCAAGATGAGCTGCTGAATTTTGTTAATAGTTACCTTATAATAATGATGATATTGCTAGTATTTATTGCCATTAACTTTCTATTATGGCATCTCCTCATAGAACTTAGTATACTTTATGTTATGTTAACCTCATAACAACTCTAAGGAAGGTGCAGGTTTTGCTTTAAGAGATGAAAATGTAGAAAATTGTAGTAAAATAATATGACTGATGTCACATAACTAGGGTTTAGAGAAACTTATATTGGAAATCAGTCAGCTTGAATTCAGACCCTTTATTTTAACTTTATGCTGTATTTGAAAGTGAAAATGTCACACATAGTTTTGAGTCATCTATCTTTTGCAAAACAACTTCCAACTCTTTTAATTAAAATTTCCATATATAAATTCTATGTATTTCCTCATAATGTCTAGCCATGTAGAGGGTATTTTGCTCAGTACATACTTTAAGCAATTTCTTATAATTAAAATCTATATCCTTACAGGCATCTAGGTGAGTAGATTTCCTAAAACAAATACAATTGAAATAGTCATCACTGAATTTTTGACTGGGAAAAATATTGAAGGCAGAGTTGACAGACTTGTGGTCTAGCTCTGTTTTTGTTACTAAAACCTGTTTGCTCCATATTCACATCTGTAAATTTCAAAGCTACATTTTAAAAATGTTTAGTGCCTTGGGTTTTATTTTTTATTTTTTATTTTTTATTTTTTTTGAGACAAGGTCTTGCTATGCAGTTCAGGCTGGCCTGCAGCTCACTTTTGTAGCCCAGGCTGGTCTCGAACTCGCACCAATCCTCTTGCCTCAGCCTCCCGAGTGCTGGGATTACAGGCGTGAGCCACCACGCCTGGCTAGTGCCTTGGGTTTTAAATCATTTTAAAATGAACACTCCAAGGTTTGCAGTTCCAATAATATTTTAATTATGGTACAAAATATTGTTATCTTCTAATTAGCACCAAAGAAAATTTGCAAAGTCCATGTCAGGATAACTGCAAGTAATGTGTACTCAGGTTGTGGTTAATATACCTATTTGAGATGTCTGTCTATCTGTCTGTCTGTCTGTCCTCACAGAGTATGTACTTGGTCAAATCTATACATGTGTTCACTGTTGAGCCATATTACTTCCAAAATTGTTTGATAGTGCATGTTATCTTGTCTCCTATCATTCACCTAACATTGAGTTTTCTAGCCTTTAAGTTTAAGCCTTTAAAAGTAGAGCACTTTGTATTTTAGGGGCCCAAATTGTATCTTAGGGGCCCAAAAATTCATAGCTGGTGAACTATAGTGCATCTATTTTATTTTTTTTTTTACTTTATTTTATTTTTTTTCTTGTTTCAGAACTTTTGTTTATTTGTTTTTATGGCCTGCTCAGCCTGCCCTGAGGGCAGGGCTGTTGCAGCATGTGGTGCCGGGGATCGAACCGCGGTCCCTGCAGCCGCCCAAGCTTTCCTAAGAAGGCGCTTTAGACCACTGAGCCATCCTGCTGGGCCCCAGTACATCTATTTTATACTGCAGGTCACCACAAGTACCCCTTTTAGATGTGACATGAAGTTTATAGCTAAGTTTTTATTTGGTGTTTTATATTGAAGAACACGTTGAAGTGCTAAACATTTCTTCCTTACACATTTCAGGCTATGTAAGGAAGGTATTTTCCTGTATTATCTCCTTTAGTTGGCATAATAATCATAGAAGCTAGATGATGTTGATCATTTCGTGCTACAAATGAGGGCATTTATATAGAAAAACCATGTAACTTGTTCAAAAGCATACAGCAAACCCACCATCTGAACCAGTATACTCAGATTCCCCAAGTAAAGCAATTTTTAATTAAAAATGTGTTAATAAGTTCTATTCAGTGATTTTAATGTAAAAAGATGATTTAACCACTATACTTCAATAATAAGAGGTAATGGATTCTGAAAAACTTATTACTTAATGCCAAGTTTCTGTGAGTTACTTTCTTAAATCTAGCTGTTATCAACTTGCTTATTAATTTGTAGACTTAATCTTGGCCTATATAGAGCATTTGCCTTGACTATAACCTAATATGCTAATTTACAGTGTTTCTAAGTCTAGCACTTCTTTAACTTTCTTATATATTTCTATACCAAAGATTTTTAATATTGCCATGGGATACTTCTTAATAATAAGATGCACAAGAATATAATTAAAAACTTTCTGATTTCTATTAATTCTTTACAAATTAAGCTGCAAATCAATAAAGAAATGCCTTCATGTTGCATGCCAGCGGTAATTGTACCAATTGAAGTTGTTAGAGGCTGAAAAAAGAAATAAAGAAATGCCTTATTTTAGATTCAGTTGGAAGTTAAAGTAGCCTGAGTATGTATTACTATAAGTATGCTGCTAAGTCAAACTTGGACAGGAAGATGATGCCATGGTCCAAATAGTCAATTCAGAGTAATATTCTGTAAGTTAACAATAAAAGACTGACAATGCCTACTTTATATCCTGAAGTGCACTTCCTATATTCAATTAAAAGACAAATTTTTACAGAAGTATGCCTCACTTTGCATTTTCAAATAGATATGAATTAATCAGAGTTATTCAGTGAACTACCTATTCATAGCCTTCATCCATTCTTCCACTGAGTATTTTTCCTTTTCTTAATAATTTATAAGAAGTCCCTATTTTATATTTTACAAAGCAGTTCATTTTTGATGTTAGTCATTATTAGTATTTTATCATAAACTATATTTTGGCATTTCCCTTTAGGTGTTTTTATCAAAGAAAAAATTAAACTTGAAAGTCAAATGCATAGCTATCTCACCAGCCCAGTTTTCAACAACTTTTAAAAGAGCTGTTATGGTATATGTCTGGACATCACCCCCAAGCCTTATGGAGTCATATGGGGCTAGTTTTTCAGGGATGAGTGTAGGGTTTGTAATTGATTCATGATCTCATCCTGGGATTAAGGCTGTGAGTGCACTACTTGGCCTAGGGAGGGCAGCCTGCATATAAGATAAGGGACAAAATCTTTTACTTCTCTTGTTGCTTTTTCTGTCTTCCCCTGACATTTGCCATCCTGCCTTGGAGTCAATCAATTATGAACTTAAACCTCAATGAACTGTGAGCTAAACAAGCCTTTTCTCCTTCAACCTTGGGTGGTAGATATTTCATCTCAGCAATGAGAGAAAAGTAGCTGAGACAAGTGCCATCCTGAGGGCCATACACTTAACACTAGGCCCGTTGAAGGATATGCGAGATCCAAACTATAGCAGTGACATTCTGTGAGGGAAAGAGAGGCACTCTTGTCTTTTTTTTTACTATGTGGGAAGCCAGTTATGTAGTACAAGGTATCTTAGTGTCTTTTCATTGAAGACAAAATATTCAGTAGCCAAACTGTAAGGAATAGAGGCTTATCATAACTCACAGTGTGTAGAGGGTTCAGTTCATAGCTGGTAGGCTGCATGGCAGGGTGTCTTAGTACGGGGCCATTGTAGAGGAGAAACAATTTATGCTGAACAGAGGACAGCAAAGCAGAAGGCTGGAAGCAGCAAAGCAGTGAAATACTTTGCCATGCTTTTGCATCTCCTTTCTTTGTACCTTTAAGTTGTTTTTTACTAATCACCTTAGCCATATTTATTTCAGAATTTCTTTAAGATTGTTGTATTTTCCACCACTGCTGAAAGGAACATCATTATGGGTGCTATCTCAGTCCACACACATTGTTTTCTTTTATTTCATAACTGCATGGTAAAGATATTTTCATTCTTATGAGAATTCAGTGCCTCCTACATTGAAGCATTTCTCTCATGGAATCTATGTATTTTCTTATTCCATGACCATTGGGGGTATGATTGTTACAAGATAAATTTTTATGATAATATTTCTTTTGAAAAAAAGATGATGTCTGTTATGGCCCAACACAGTTTTACGTTTTCTCACTCAAAATCAAGGCTAGGTAGGGTATCATGTCATCTGTGAATAATGATAATTTCACCTCTCCCTTTCCAATCTTTGTTCCTTTTATTTCTCTCTCTCTTGCCTAGTTCCTCTAGGAAATGTTTATAAAACTATATTGAACAGAAGAGTGATAGTGGACATTCTTGTCTTGTTCCTGATTTTAAAGTGAAACTATAGAATAGCAATGGGTAGATAAATGCTCTCTATAAAGCATTTATAATTTTTACTGTTTGAAATTTTTCATAAAGAATTTTTTGGAAGAGATATACCTAAGAGATGCACCTCAATTTTTCCATTTAGTATGAAGTTGGCTATTGGTTTCTCATAGGTGGCTTTTACCAGATTGAGATAAAGACCATATATGGTAATCTGAACAACTAACTTAAAGACAACAATATTCAATTTAACAACCATTGTCAAATCCCTATCAAGTTGTTTAATAAAATTATGTATTTTTTCTATTTTTCATTATTTCTTATTCTTTCAAAATAAAAAAAAATAAAATTTAATAAAGTTCATTCTCCCTAATTCACTAGCTTTCTGTTTACTAATTCTAGTAGCTTCTTGGTAGAGTTTTTTGGATCTACCTAGTAGACTATCAAGTCATCTGCAAATAATGATAGTTCAACTTCTTTACCTATTGTTATTCCTCTTATTTCTCTCTCTTGTCTAATAGCTCTAGCTAATGATTCTAGAAAGATATTGAATAGAAGTGGTGATAGAGGACATCCTTGTCTTGTACCTAATTTGAGAGTAAAAGGCTTCAGTGTTTTTCAATTTAGAATTATGTTGACTACTGGATTTCTTTTTAAATAAATAAAACATGTTTTTAAAGAATTGAACATAAAAATTAGATGTATATAAGAATGTTATGACTTGAAAAATCACAATTTCTGAAAACTTATACTGCTACATTAATCTATAAATGTTTAAGTCTTCACTTTAAATAAGCCAAACTTGTGAATGTTAGATATCATACAGCATGAATTAGTATGGGACAATTTTTTTGGTTTTAAGATATTCTCTAAATAATATAAGAAGTTTTTCTCACATTAAATAACTTGATTAAATAACAAATTATTGGTCTTGGTTATGTAAGATAATTTCTATTTTACTATTATTATATTTCAATTTTCTTATGCTGAAGTGTCGAAAATTTGCATTTACTTGAAAATCTTTCCAATGCAATAAGTAGGAAGCAATAAGTTATACTACTAGAAATTAGATGATTGTATTTAAATGTAATCAGATGTTCCTGGTGATTCAATCTCTTACTTTGCCCTGGCAGTCCTTGCTTAGGGTTTTTTTACCTTCATATCACATGAGTCTCACAACCTTTGGAAGGTGACTTGATCGTTGGTGACAAGACATGGACCAAGACATAGGTAATAGGCTTATAAAGGTGGTAGCAAGACCAGAAATCTTGTGCTGTATAATAGCATGCTCCAATTGATTGTCTTAGGAGAAAGTCAGTCAAAAGTAAAACAGTGCAGAAAAGAAAGAAAGAAAAGAATATTAAGTAGCTTATAGTGATGAGAGACACAAGGAAGAGAAAAGGCATTCAGGGACAGGACAATTTGCATAGATTAAAAAGGAACTCCTAAAGAGAGAAATAGGGAAGGAAGGCTGCAGTCCTGGGCTTAGGGGATGAGCATTCTCCCTGGCTTCCCAGGAATACTCCCTGACTTCCCCAGTTCTTTTCAACTGCAAACTGAAAGGATGCATATCCTAGTTTTCCTTAGGAGTGCACATTTGAATCCACATTATTTCTTGGTCTTCTCAACAATAAATCCTAATTTTTAGATGAGAACTAAACATATGTGCTTCTGGCATGTTAAAAGAGCTTAACCAATTTCACTGGGAAAGAAACTAATTTACAGTTTTACTGTCTTTAATAACTAAGATTCTTGAAGGCAGGGACCATATGCTTACCATATTTTGGTATGCTAGAAAGGCAATAGACTAAAAACAAATCTAGTGAGCTTATCTCCACAAATTTGCTTACTTAGAACCATATCTTAGCCGAGAGGTATTCTAAAGTGTTGGCATAATTTATTTTATGTGACATTATGTGAACTGAAGGTAATAAAACATTGGAGAGCGGGTCAGGAAAAAAAGATGATAATCAGAGTTCAAACATAATGAGGAATCGATGGCTTTGGAAAACTCACCCAGAATGTCCTCGCCTCATTTTCTTTCTTTATGTGGTTCATAGCATTTTAGAGGAAGAGGACTTTATTGAATGCCTCAAAGTCCTCAGTAGTGTTTTGTGATGGCTGGCAGAAGGGGTCCTTGAATGATTCATGATGATGTTCAGTACTTTTAATCTTAAACAAGAGTGTACCTCTTTGATTTAAATGTTTATATTTTTATGCATGTTTGTGCTTTTGAGTTTTGTAACATTCTTAAAATAATATTTAAAACAAAGCCTAGGTTTCACTTAACTGCTAACTGCATAGAAGAGGAAGGATTCACTCTCATGGTCTATAAATACAATGTTCTTGGTAGTAAAAAATAAGTTACTTGAGTATATTATTGTGCTGGTGTGCTGGTAGAATCAGGCCAGGCTTTCTCCCTTCCTCCTGAGTGCTCTTGGGCTTCTACCTCTCTACCTTTCCATCATCTGTGGCAGCAATATATTCAAGTATGACCCACCCTTTCTTTGTATTTTTTCTTAAACAAGTTCTCTCTATGCAGTTGATGCTGGCCTTGAGTTCACTTTGCAATCCAGGTTAGTCTGGAATTCACAATGATCCTCCTGCCTTAGCTTCTCAAACACTGGGATTCCAGGCATGTGTCCCCACCCCCTTCTGGTCTTTGAAAAACACGTGATTTTTGGTTTCTTTCTATAACAACCCTCACTGTGAACAAGTAAGAAAAGACCTGAATATATTTGTCAGCTGAAACATATTGACATTTTAAAAGCTGCCTCTAGGAGGAGTAAGTATTTGGAATTGAAGTTTTCAGTTAGCTATGAGATCCTTCTATGATCCTCATTATGTGTCATGCTTGTGGGTAGTCCAAAATGCAAGCTAGCTCTCTACACATTTAGTTTGTGTGTGTGTGTGTGTGTGTGTGTGTGTGTGTGTGTGAGAGAGAGAGAGAGAGAGAGAGAGAGAGAAATAGAGACAGAGATAGAGATGGAGACAGAAAGGAGGGAGAGAGAGGGGCAGAGAAAGAGACAGATATAGAGACAGAGATGAAAAAGAAATACTTGGGTTCAGATAGAAATTAGCTTTTTAAAATCTCATCTGTATAGTAACTCATGAATGGAACTACTTTTCAAAGAGATTAAATCTGCCACATTTATGACACGCTATTGGCCAACAGGTGTCAGAAAATGATTTTCTTATCATTGACGGCCTTTTGTTGATGCAGCCAGCAATAACCAGGTTGGAGAAACATTGTTTGTATAAATGTACGCTGATATCTTAATAGGACCAAATGTTCAGATTCCTAGACATAATCTCAACAACAGAGGCCAAATCAACATTATACTGGAGAATGAATTCCTCAGAATCGGTCCTCATTATTTCTACTCCACTGGGCAAATGTACCTCTCACCCCTTTCCTCTGCAAAATTTTCCAGGTTACAACATGAAGAGTTTAAAACAGTCAAATAGAATGGGAATGTACTTGAAGCAGGAAGATTTCAGCCTCTGGCAAGACCCAGGGTTCCTATAAGAATTTTATATTTTGATTTTTAAAAAAGAGAATACAAAAAAGCAAAAAAAAAAAAAAAAAAAGAGAGAGAGAGAGAGAGAGAGAAAAACCCAGAACATTTAGAGATGTTGCTACTACTCCTGCATTTTGCTCCCTTGCTCTTTGCTGTCGCCATGAACGATTGTTTCCTGCCATGAGCCACTCTACCTTGGAGCCAGCTGAATATGGACTGAAACCTCCAGTCGCTGCAAGCCAAATAAACCTTTCCTTCCTTTATTCTGAGTGTTGGGTATTTGTCCCTGCAATGATGAAGAGTAACTGAGACAGAATTTGGTACTGCAGGAGTGGAGTCATTGCTGTGGCTAAACCTGACCATGACAATTATGAGCTCTTGGGAATGGCTTATGGAAATATAAAGGAAAAGTTTGGAGAGGTCACCTACTTGCAAAGAGCTGAAAGAACTCAGAAGACCAGAAGGCTGATAGAAAGCCTGCCTACAAAGACCAGGCTGGGAGGTGTCTGCTAGAAAGAAGGGCGGCATTGGCTGTTGGAGCAAAGAGTAGCTGAGACGCTGTTAGTTCTCAACAGCTGAAGCTTTCCTTATATGTGGGTCTGAGGGAGATTTTGAAAAATAATTACCGATACTGAAGTTGGCACTTTTATATATTGATTCACTTTGATTTAGAATTAATAAAATAATACAATTTTTAAAATGTTTGGTTACAAAATTAGCTAACCCAGGGAAAAAATCTGATAATGAGGAAATGTGGAGAAAAATAAATGAGAAAATGAGAAAATACAGACAAAACCAGATAAATCATAGCAAAATGATTGACTGAAAGGCCAAAAGGAAGTATGCCAGAAGAAAAAGTACTGTTTTCCTAATCCCAGTTGCCATATAATTGTCTTTATATGGAGCTTAGTTAGCTCCTTGTTAATTCTAGGTATGATTTCTTCATTCTTTTATTATTGCTTTCCTAGAAAATAGACTTCTTTTTTTATTTTGATTTTTTTATGATTTAATATTTTTATTGTATAAATTTAACAATGGTTATATTGTATATTTTCATCATCAGATCAGTTTAGATTAATAGATATAGGTATATAAGATTGATCAAACAATTAAACATTAACACTTTCAATCAACATTACTTTTTTTTTTCTTTTCCCCTTTCTTTTTTAAAAAGTTGACACATTGCATATTGTCCTCACAATAATTCTACAGAGTACAGTGTGTGGGCATGACCCACCTCCCTATTGATGTTGCTAAGAAGAAAAACAAGAAAAAGAAAGAAAAAAAAGAAGAAAGGAAAAGAAAATTCTTCTCTTTGGACTAAGAGAAAGCAGATGCATACACAGTCAAATGTTCTGCCTTTGTAGTAGGCCACCAATGGAGCTTGTAATATTGGAGGGTATTGGTTTAAGCCTCCTAAAGCTCATCTCACCAATCTAGCTCTGTGTTTCATGCATTGTAATTAAGCTTTTTTTTTTTTTTTTTTTCTGGGTGATCAAGGGCAAATCAAAGCAAGACCTGTATACCAAAACATTCTTTTTTTTCGTATGTTCCAGGGTCAAATTCCCTCAGGATTAAGTTTGGGACCATATATAGTACGTTGTAAAACTGTTGTTAGTGTCAGCCTTCGGGACGAGTCATGGCCATTGCTTGGCCAGTTTGCTTTCTGTGAAAGCCTGAGAGAATGTTTTTCTCTGGGTGACTGACTCTCCTTAGACGCACTATAGTTCATTTATCCCTTTCCTCTGAGGTCCTATAACCTCCTTGACCAGAAAATTTGGGGCACCTCTGAGTTATAGGATATTACAGCACAGGTTCTCTTATATCCTGAGCCCTTATTGACCTTGAAGGGCTAGGGCCAAAATATTGGCTATCCTCATAGTCCTTGAAAAATAGACTTCTTAATAAAGAAATTTAAAATTCTATCACAAAAAAACCTTTGAAATGATACAGAATTTCACTAAACAAAATATAGGCATTCAACAATGGCTTTTATATTGCATATTATCTTCAAATTAGGTTTTCAGATTACCAGATAAAAGCTTAAGAAATTGGTCAAAAATTATTAAATAGTAAGAGGAAGAAAAAAATAATCATTAACTGTTCCTTTCAGTTGGACCAGCAGAAATCAGCACTACAATTACCCTACCTACCTTGGATATATACATATGTACTTCTTTTTCCCTTTCTTCTTCCTTTCAGGAATTTTAGTTTTATGAAGTTCTACTCACTTCTGAGTCAGAATGCTAAGACAAAGAAATAAGAAAAATTCAGTTGGAAAAGACAGAAAACATAAAACTTAACAATAAAAATATCAAAATGGCGACAATTAGGTTACATGAGTAAGGGTCGTAGGATTATGCTTTTAAGTTGTTATTTCTGTTATTTTGATGACAGAGAAAATTAAGCTCAAGGTTAATTTGCTAAATGATTATTGATCATTGACAGAATTTGATTTGGAAAACAGTCTTTCTCTTTAGCACAGAGTAATCTTAAAGCACAGGGCATTTGAATGGAGATAGAATATGCTTTACTCAAGAGAATGAATTCATTTAAAGCAAGACTCTGGCATAATGTCTTATACTAAAAGAAAATATTAGCAATAGAAATTTTGGTTAAAAGCCGGGCGTGGTGGCGCACCCCTGTAATCCCAGCACTTGGGAGGCTGAGGCAGGAGGATCGGTGCGAGTTCGAGACCAGCCTGGGCTACAAAAGTGAGCTCAAGGCCAGCCTCAACTGCATACTGAGACTCTGTCTCAAAAAGACAAAAAAAAAAAAAAAAAAAAAAAGAAATTTTGGTTAAATTAAAAAAAAAAAACACATTCTTGATTCTATAAGCAATTGGTTACATACTAAGAGAGAATAAGAGGGTTTCAAAAAGAAACCTATATCTAAAACATGATCATACACTATATTGGATTACATAGGCAAATACCTGTTGAAGACACACTAAATATAGAACTAATATTTTATGTTCCTTTTATACTTTGGTTTATGTCCATGACTTTGAATTTCTAGTAAAATAGAAATTTGGCTTGGACGATTTAAATAGATGAGTAAGTGGCTATGCTATTATATACACACAATGGCATTTATGCAATAGATTATAATAATGCTATAAAAAACAAGAAGGTATAATTTCCAGAGGACAGATTATCTCCTATGAAACATTTCTATAGGTTAGACGTTTAATTTAAATTAATGTACTCAATGTCAAATTTGAGTAGTTTTTAAACCACTAAGGTAAATATGGGAGAACACTTTGTTTTTCCTTAAATAATATTAAGAACTAGGAAGCTTTGTAATGCTTCTCATAAAATAGATTTAGTATCAGATGTCCAGTTAGTGGGATTTTATGATAGTCTCAAGTCCTACTTGCTCCTGGTTGCTGTAGATATGACCTACCTAAGGTGACTATCAAGAGAATGAGTGTAGCGAGCAGTTTTGTTTGCTTTCTTCTTTCATAGGAGAATGCTTTTATCTTTCAAAATACTGTTTTTTATCACATAAGGACTTATTGTGAACAATCTTTCATACTACTATAAATATATTGATTTCCAAGTAGATATGCTTGCAGATCAAGGGTTTTGAGAAGAATATTTTTTACAAATGTCTAATTTTATTATTATCAACAATGAATATTAAAAGAAGAATATTAAAATCTTCTAAAGGAAGATTCCATCAGAATCAATTTAATTGTGTGATGGTTTATATTATTTAGCTCAATGTTGGTGGATTAGTTGTAGCAGTCATACACTTACGTTAGATGAAAGTTGATTGGGTAAAAATTGTACTAATCCAGAAATCAAGAAGATTTGAGTTTAATCATGGATCTGACCTATTTACCCTGTATATGACACTGAAAAAGGACATTAACCCAGAGGCATTTGTTTATGATTTGAGCCAGTCAAAACTGCCAGTCTGATTCTTAATATCATAAAGAAGTGTTGCTTGATGTGGACCATGCATTTATTTATTTAACAGGTCAAATTAGTTTGATGTAATTTTAAAAGGAGAGCTATAACAAAAGGAATTTAGGGATTTTCATATCCTTTTCAAAAGTTATTCAGTCACTGTTTCTTTTTGTTAAACAAATGTATTCTAATTATTTTTAATAAGAAATAACAATGTGACAGTTTCAAAATATGTTAGTAGTACACTTCCAATATTTGATAAATGTATATTGTTGTCTTTCTATTAGTTATACAGAGCACAGGATGTAGAATTTATAAATTTTCAAATCACTATTGGTGCCAAAAATTTATTCTCATTGAACTAAGAGAAAGTAGTTGAATACAGAATGGAATGCTTGATAATTGCAGTGGGTTATTGGTAAAACTGTCATGTTTGAAGCTATTGATTTAAGCCTTTTACAGCTCAGCATTGTAATCTAGCTTTCTGTTTTTTGCCTTGTGGTTGAACTTTTCTGCTGGGTGGCTAAGGGCAAGTTTAAGCAAGACCTATATAGCAAAATATGTAACTTTTGTGTCTCTCAAGTTTAGTCAGTCAAATTCCCTCAGGATTTAGTTTGGAACTATGTACAGTGCTTTGTAGAACTGTTGCTAGTATCAACCATCTGGATGAGTCACAGCTATTGTTTGACCACTTTGCACTCTGTGAAAGCCTGAGAGAATGTTTGCTCTCTAAGTGACCCTCTTTTGGCACACCATGCAACTTCAATTGCTTTCCTCTGTAGTCCCATGATCTTCTTGAACAGAAAAAATGAGAAACATCTGAGTTATAGGATGTTATAGCACAGGTTCTTTTATGTCTTGAGTCCTCACTGACCTTGAAAGGCTAGTGCCAAAATATTGGCTATCCTTGTAGCCCTTCTTTTTCTCTAATCTTTGGTCTGTAAATGTATATTCTTAACCCTCCAGAAGAAAAGCTTAGTGATATTATTACTCTATAACATAGGTCCTTCAGTATGACATCACTGTCTTTCTGAGTATCAAACATCTTAGACTTGGAATTGGTATTTTCTATCAATCATTGATATTCTAATAAATCTCTATAGAATTTGTTAAAAGCAGTTACACATTTTCACACTTTTAGAAATTTAAGTATATACAAAATCAAAGCTAGTCGATCCTATGGCTTTTTTCCTAGTCTCTTACTCCCATTTAATACCATTGATTGTTTTCTTGTAAACCAACCATTTATTTCAGAAGGAGTAACTGACATTACATTACAAGCAGTACACATCTAAAAACCAGAATGACAAAAAAAAAAAACAAAAAAAACAGAATGACAGATGTTCAAAGCGTATTTTTACTGTCACACATTGCTATCTTCAGTGCTAAAAACATTTTGTAGGTTCCTAGCACTATTATCAAAATCATCCTGTGTATACAAGCGCATGGCGTTGTCCCTGTTGTGCTTCGTATCTTTTCTGCTTGCAGTCACTTCATTGTTTAACCCTTAAGTCCTTGATTTCCATTCAGCTGTGTTATGCCTCTCAACTTTTATTTCTTCTTTTGAGATCTTACTCTAGGGTGACTATATGATAGTTACACATGTAGTTCTGGTTTATTTCACTTATGAGTATGTGTTTAAGATATATCCATTTATATATGAAGTCTTCTAGTTTATCATTCTTTATAGCTGGGTAATATTACATTGTATGAAAATAACACATCGGTTTTTTTTTTTTTTTTTTTTTTGTCTTTTTGAGACAGGGTCTCACTGTGCAGTTCAGGCTGGCCTTGAGCTCACTTTTGTAGCCCAGGCTGGTCTCGAACTTGCACCGATCCTCCTGCCTCAGCCTCCTAAGTGCTGAGATTACAGGCGTGTGCCACCACGCCTGGCTTAACACATCGTTTTCAACCGTTATTCAGATGATGGGTATTTTTGTTTTTTCCAGGATTTGGCTATTACAGATTGTGCTGCTATACACATAGAGGCACAGATATCACTATGGTATGATATTTTTAGTTCTTCTGGAAATATTTCCAGTAGAGGGATAGCTGGATCAAATGGGATTTCGAGTTCTAGTTTTTTGGAGTCTCCACACTGCTCTCCAAAATGGTTGTACCAGTCTGCATACCCACCAGCAGTGGAGCAGGGTTCCTTTGTGCCCACAGCCTCTCCAACATTTTATTGTTGCTTGATTTCTTTATGAAAGCCATTCTTCCTGGGGTGAGATGGTATTTAAGTGTTGTTTTAATTTGCATTTCATGAATGGCTAGTGAAGTGGAGCATTTCTTCATGTATTTATAGGCTTGTTGAATTTCTCTGAGAAGTGTGTGTTCATTTCACATGCCCAATTCTGGATTGGGTCTTTGAATTTTGGGACCTAAATGATTTTAGCTCTTTATAGATTCTAGATAGAAGACCTTTGTCTGAATACTTATTAGTCAAAATGTTTTCAAAACTTTTGGGTTGTCACTTCACTCTGTTGGTAATTTCTTTTGAGGTGAAAAACTTCTTATCTGGAGGAGGGCCCAGTTGTTGATTCTTTCAACTGTTAAACGTGCATTTTGATTTTTGTCCATGAATTCCTTGCCTACCCCAATGTCTTCAAGATTTTCTTCGACAAGGTTTACTGTTTCTCTTTTAATATTTAGATCTTTAATCCATTTTGACTTTAGTTTAGTGAATGGTGATAGACTTGGGTCAAGTTTTCATTTTTGACATGTAGAGAGCTAGTTTTTCCAGCACTATTTGTTAAAGAGGCTATCTTTCTTCTAGTAAGTATGTTTGGCCCCTTTGTCAAAGATAAGGTAGCTGAATGTGTTTGTATTTGCTTCTGCATATTCTAATCTATTCCACTGATCTTCAGGTCTATTTTTTGCCAATACCATGCTGATTTTATTACTGTAGCTTTGTAGTATAACTTTAGGTCAGAAATTGTAATGCCTCCTGCCCTACATTTGTTGCCCAGAATTGTCTTTGCAATTCTGGATCTCTTTTGGTTCCAAATAAATTGTAGGAATAATTTCTCCAGATCTATGAGGTATGTTGATCATATTTTGATAAAAATTGCAGTAAATCTGTAAAACAATTTAGGAAGTATGGCTATCTTCACAATGTTTGTTCTTCCTATCCAGGAGCAGGGAATATCTTTCCATTTCCTGAAATCTTCTACGGTCTCCTTTTCTCAGAGTACTGTAGTTTTCATTGAAAACGTCTTTTATTTCTTTAGGTTAATCCCTAAGTATTTCATTTTCTTCAGTGCTATCATAAAGGCACTGTTTCTCTAATTTCTCTCTCAGTATGTTTCTTATCCGTGTAGAGGAATGCTATTTACTTTTGTGTGTTGACTTTGTAACCTGCTATGCTACTGAATTTGTGTATTAATTCTAGTGGCTTCTTGGTGGAGTTTTTTGGGTCTTCAAAGTAGATTACCATGTCATCTGCAAATAGTGATAGTTTTACTTCTTCTTTACCTATTCTTATTCCTTGTATTTCCCTTTCTTGTCTAATGGCTGTAGCTAATGATTCCAGAACTATATTGAATAGGAGTGGTGATAGAGGACATCCTTGTCTTGTGCCAGATTTGAGACTGAAAGACTTCAGTTTTTTCCCCATTTAGAACTACATTAGCTGTTGGATTGTTGTAGATGGTCTTTATCAGGTTGAAGTAGAGGCCCTCTATTCCAATTTTCTGTATGATCTTGAACATGATGAGTGTTGAATTTGGTCAAAGGCCTTTTCTCCATCAATTGAGATGATCATGTGATTTTTGGTTTTAGCTCTATTGATATAATATATTGCATTTATAGATTTGCATGTATTCAATGATCCTTGCATTCCTGGGATGAATCCTACCTGGTCATGGTGTATAATCTTCTTGATGATTTGTTACATTCTAGTGGCGAAGATTTTATTGAGGATTTTTGCATCTATGTTCTTGATAGAAATTGGCCTACAGTTTTCTTCTGTAGTTACATCTCTCTCTCTCTGGTTTTGCTATCAGTGTAATACTTGCCTCTAGGAATGATATTGGAAGGATTTCTCTCGTTTTTATTTCATTGAAGAGTTTGAGGAGTGTTGGGATTATATCTTTTATAAACTTCTTGTAGAATTCAGTGGTGAATCCATCAGGTCTCGGACTTCCCTTTGTTGGTAGGCTTTTTATTATATTTCATATTTCCTTCACTGTCATTGGGTTATTGAAAGTTCTTATATCTTCCAGATTTAGTTTGGGTAATTTGTGCTTTTCTAGGAACCTGTCCATTTCATCTGTGTCTTCAATTCTGTGAGAGTAAATATTCTCAAAGTAGCTATTTGTGATCCTCTGAATCTATGCTGGTTCTGTAATAATTGCACCCTTTCATTCCTTATTGCTTGAATTTGAGTCTTTTCTTTCCTCTTTTTGATGAGGTTAGCTAGGTGCTTACCAATTTTATTTAATCTTTCAAAGAACCAGCTTTTTGATTCATTAGTTCTTTGTATTGTTTTCTTGGTCTCAATTCAATTGATTTCTGCTCTAATCTTTATAATTTCCTCCCATGTTTGGACTTTGGATTTCATTTGCTCTTCTATTTCTAGTTGATTAAGGTTCTCCACGATAGTATTTATTTTCTCCCATTCTGTTTTCTTAATGTGTGAGTTCAGAGCTATAAATTTCCCTGTAAGAACTGCTTTAATTGCATTCCATAAATTCTGGAAGGTTGTGTTTGAATTTTCATTAAATTCTAGATATACTTTAATTTCATTTGTAACCCACTGGTTGTTGAGAAGAGTGTTGTTTAATTTCTATGTATTTCTGGAGTTCTTATGGTTTCTTTTGTCATTTATTTCCAGTTTCATTGCACTGTGATCAGATAATATGTATGGGATAATTTCTGTTTTCTTTCATATGCTTAAGCATGACCTGTGGACTAATATGTAGTCTATTTTAGAAAATGTCCCATATGCAACTGAAAAAATGTGTATTCAGGAGTGTTTGGCTGAACACTCTGTGCATGACCACTAATTCCAGCTATTCCAAGTTCTGGTTCAGTTCTGCTACTTCTTTGCTAATTTTTGGTCTGCTTGACCTGTCTTTTTCGGGTAAGGGGGTGTTAAGGTCTCCCGTTAATATTGTATTATTGGATATTAGATTTTTAATATCCATTAAGGTTTGTCTTAAATAACGTGCTACTCCAGTGTTGGGTGCCTACATATTTATGAGTGTTACCTCTTCTTCTTGAAGTTTTCCCTTAACCAATGTGCAGTGGCCTTCTTTACTTCATTTGATCCATCTTGGTTTGAAGTTTAGACTGTCTGAAAACAGGATTGCTACCCCTGTTCCTTTTGATCTGCTGGAGCATGTGGTATTGTTTTCCATCCTTTAACTTTAAACCTGTGAGTTTCTTTATGAGTTAAGTGTGTTTCTTGTATACAGCATATTGTTGTATTTTGCTTCCTTATCCACTCTGTTGGTCTATTTCTTTTAACTGGAGAATTGAGTCCATTTACATTGATGGTTATAATTGAAATATATTGACTTATGATTGTCATGACTTTTTACTTACTACTGTTTACCCCCTTTTCTCCTGTGTTTAATTGAGTTCCCTATTTGGTGGAATCCTTTTGTTCTCATTTCTTGAGTGTGAGTCATTTTGATCCCTCTCTAAAATATGTTTTAGTATATGTGTAGGATTGGCTTTGATGTCATGAAATTCTTTAGTTGTTCCTTGTCATGGAAGTATTTCACTTCTCCCTCATACTTGAAGGAGGATTTTGCCCGGTATAGTAGTCTGGGCTGAAATTTGTTTTCATGGAGGACTTAAAGCACTCTGCTCCATGATCTTCTTGACTTCATGGTTTGTAAAGAGAAATCTGCGGTTATTCTGACGGGTTTTCCTGTAAATATGATCTGTTTCTTTTCTCTAGCAGCTTTTAGTATACTATTCTTCTGCTGAATTTCTGGAATCTTGACTATTATATGTCTGGGTGTGTTTTTAGTCAGGTTGATGTTATTTAGGGTCCTGTATGCTTCAGTTACTGTATGTCTAATTGTTTTTTCATATTTGGGAAGTTTTCTCCTATTACTTCTGCCCATAATCTTTTTATATCATTTGTGTCGACTCCTTTGTTCTCACTGATTGCTATTAATCTCATGTTGTTCATTTTTGTATTATCTTGCAGATGTTGAATTATTTTTTTCCTGCATCCTACTTGTTTTCAAGAGATTCTTTCTTACCTTTTCACTAGCGGTGACTATGTCTCCCAGATCTGACACTCTCTTTTCACTTTTGTTCATATGGTTTTGCCAGCTTGTGATTGAGATTCTATTTTCTTGTATATCTCTTTGAAACTGTTTCATGTGATCTATTTCTTTCCTATATTGCTCAGTCAGGGAATCCATCATTTTCCTCTTCTCTAATTTTTATATCAATGTCTTTTTTAGTTGTACTGAAGTATCTCATTATAGTTATCCTTTCTCTCTCTAGTTCACAGGTTATTTCTGCTCTGTTGTCCTCTGTACCTTTCTGTAATTGTTCCCCTACTTTAGCTGCTATTAATTTAGAGATGTCTTTTTTAACTTTAGTTTTTTTCTGCTCTGGTTTCCTCTATACGTTTCTGCAGTTGTTTTTCCACTTCAGAGTCTATTAATTCATGCATTTCTTTTTCTTTTTTTTTTTTTTAACTTCAGATGTTATCTATGATCTGAGTTGCTCTATATGTTTCTGCACTTGTCTGGCTACCTCAGATGCTACCGATTCAGAGATTTCATCTGCATGATTGCTATTTTCTTCCATTCTTGCCGTAGTATCTCCTGTATTTGTTTTGGGTGGACTCAGGACCTGAGATTGGATCTTGCTCCTTGTCTTTATCATTTTTATAGCAGTGATCTCTGCACTTTGGTGAACTTATACAGTTAGTGCCTATGGAAATTTGGGTCTGGATCCAGCAAGCCTGTTCCCCTCCAGTGTGCCCGGCTGAGAGTTGGAGCTCAGGTGGCTGGCTACTTTGAGGCCCCATGCGTTGGGACGGTGGTTGGCTGTGTGGGGTAGTTGGGGTTCAGACAATTGTTGAGTTGGGAGATGAATTCAGGCTGAGAGAGTTCTTATCTGACCGATTTGTGAGTCCTGGTCCGGAACGTGAGCTCGGGTTGTTGATGAGTCAGGGAATGGATGTAGGCTGAGTCTGCTGGTTGGCCCAGTCAGGATGGCAGGCATGGTCTGGGCTGGAGTGCAGGAATGGCGCATGGGTCTAGGCGGAGTTCGGGGGATGGCGGGTCAGGTCCGGGAGCTGGAGTTTGGGCCGGTCGCTGTGTGACCAGTCGAAATGGCACATGAGTCTGGGGATGGTGCGTCAGGTCTGGGGGCTGGCGTTTGGGCCAGTTGCTGTGTGGTCCCCATTCTGTTTTCTTAATGTGTGAATTGAGAGCAATTAATTTCTCTCTAGGAACTGCTTTCATTGCATCCCATAAATTCCAGAAGGTTGCATTTGAATTTTCATTAAGTTATAGAGGCTGTTTAATTTGTTTTATTTCATCTGTAACCCAGTGGTTGCTGAGAAGAGTGTTGTTTAATTTCCATGTGTTTCTTGTGGCTTCTTTTGTCATTTCCAGTTTCTTTGCACTGTGGTCAGATAGTATGCATGGAATAATTTCTGTTTTCTTTCATATACTTAAGCACGACCGATGCACTAATATGTAGTCTATTTTAGAAAATGCCTCATGTGCAGCTGAAAAAAATGTGTATTCAGAAGTGGTTGGGTGAAACACTCTGTGTATGTCTACTAATTCCAGTTGTATCAAGTTCTGCTATTTCTTTGCTAATTTTTTGTCTGCTTGACCTACCCTTTTTAGACAAAGGAGTATTAAGGTCTCCTGTTAAGATGATGGTATTGTACATTAGATTTTTCAGCTCCATTAAGATTTGTCTTATATAACTGGCTGCTCCCATGTTGGTTGCATACATATTTATGAGTTTTACCTCTTCATCTTGAATTTTGCTGTAAACCAGTATGTAGTGGCTTTCTGTATTTCGTTTGATCAGTCTTGGTTTGAAGTTTAGACTGTCATCAAACAGGATTGTCACCCCTGCTTTCCATTAGAGGTGATCTGTTTCTTTTCTCTAACAGCTTTTAATATTCTGTTCTTTTGCTGAATTTCTGGTTCTTCATTATATTATGTGTCTGGGTGTATATTTATTTTGACTATTGCTAATTGGAGCTCTATAGACCTCACTAATCTCTATGTCAGATGCTGTCTCCAGTCTTGGAAAATTTCCTGCTACTATTTCTGCAAACTTTCTTTTTTATGTCATTTGTTTTGGCTCAGGCTGTTTCCTTGATACTTATGACATATATATATATATATATATATATATATATATATATATATATATATATATACAATTTTTTTAAAATTTTTTTTCTTCATCATCTTATAACTGTTGAGTTGTTATTTCCTGGCTCTTTGTTATTTTTAAGAGATCTTCCCTTTGGAGTCGAACAGTATTGCTGTCCTCAGTGGTCTAAAATTCTATCTTCAGTTTCACTTCAGCACTTGTGGCAGCTTTAAATGGAATTCTTAATGTTCTGGATATCTATTGGAATCTGTTTTATGAATTGTAGTTCTTTCCTGTATTGTTCTTTTAATGTTTCCATAAGTTTTCTATTCTTTCTTTTTTTTTAAATCTATGTCTTTTTGATATTTTCTGAGAAATTCCTTAATGATTTCTGTTATTTCTTTTTTGATCAGAGAGATTACTTCAGATCTGATTTCTTCTATAACCTGATGGAGTTGTTCCTTTACTTCATTTGCTATCATTTCAGAAAATTCAGGTGTTTTACTCCTAACTCTTTCTAAGTCTTTGTCTCCTGGAGTTGTTCTACGTTGGCTAGAGGTATGATATTGCCTTTTGCTTCTTTGTTTCAACATTTTCGAAGCTGACAGTGTTCACCCAGTCCCAGCAGAGATGAGCAGGGGTTGTAGGTTAACAAGTCTCCTATGACAGTGGGGTTGTGGGACAGGCTCACCAAAGCTCCCGCCGCATGAGTTCAGAGTGGTTTCCCCACAGTGAGGGTGTGATCCACAGCTCAGCACAGCTCCTTCATGTAGCTGTCTTTGACTTCCTGCCTTATGCCATAATGGGAGAGGTCGCCATATCTCAGCAAAGCTCCTATGACTGTGGTGTAGGTGTGGCAGGACTCACTCGGTCCTCATAGCTTTCTGTTTCTGTTTTCTTTTAGCTGTAATGGTCATGCTTTGATTATATGTGCTCCAATTTCTCAGAAAATTTGTTGTTGCCTAGTGGATGTCAGACCCCCAGTAATCATATAGGTATAATGATATATTTAAACTATCTTTCTTTCTTTCTTTTGTCACTAGTTACATTCTTGTCTTCTATGTCTAATATTCTATCCTAGCCTACATTCAGTGTGTTGTATATACTTTAAATGGAGTTTTTAATCTTTGGTTATAACTGGTATGGTATCCTGCCCAAAGTGTTATAGTAGGAAAAATAGAAAAAAGCACTACCTGATTACTGACAAATGTGATAAATGTTCACCTCATCTCTTTAATAGTTGAAGCAACATATACTGTTAGATGATACAACCTAATTTACACCAGGAGCTTGTGTACAACATTTTTCCTCCTAGTAGCATGATTTTATTCCGTTGGGGTAAAGGTTTAAAAAGGATACAAGGTCAATCATGTTTAACATACCAGGAGCAAGGTTTGAGGGCACAGGATAATCATCCAAGTTTTGAGTAATTTTATTACACAAGAGTGAAGGACTGGAAGAGAAAGTCCAGCTTTCATTGGCCTGAACTAGACAGAGAACAGATAATGTTTACTTAGATGGATGTATCAACCAATGAGTTAGTTGAGTTGATGAAAGAGAGAAAGATGATGAGTAGAATAACACAAAAGGAAAGTTCAGAGATATGAAGTGGGAATGAGAGAGAAAACAAGGTAGAAAGCAAAAAGAAAAGAAAGAAGAAAGAAGAAAAAACAGGACACAGAATAGTCACACACATGAAAAGAACAACACATGTGCAGAAAGAAAAGCAAAACAGGACAAGATAGAACAGGAAAAAAGACAAAAGAAAATGGAAAAAATCAACAACAATAAAAACAACAAACAAAATTTTTTTAAAAACCATAAACTAGCCATTTACCAGGGGAAAAGCCCATCAGACAGAGAAAAATAATAGTAGGGTTCTTCTAGGCTCTACAGTTCTGTTGCAAATCCAAGTCTGATCCCAGAATATATTTTCTAGGTAACATTTAGGTAGGCTTGTGCTGAGTTTGAGTTTGATCTTTGTTTCTGTATTTGGAGGATGGGTTTAGTTTTCTGTGGCTAAAGTTCTCCTTAGCTATTTAATAAAGAAGAAAAATGTAGAAGATGAAAAAGTAAAGAAAATTAAAGAAAAAAGAAAATACAAAAGGGTGGTCCTTCCCACCTTCCTCTATGCCATGTGTCTTTCTCCCCAAGCACAAGGCTGACTCACCTAAATAACCGCTTGCTGGCTTGCGTTGCTCCTGTTGCTTCAGACTTGCCTGTCAACTAGCCCTGCTTACCCAGCACGTGCACTCTAGCCAGTATCCTGCCGCATCACTGGCATTTTCACTGGTTTTCTATGCTGAGCCCCACCAATGGAGAGAGTGGGAGCTGGAACTGGACTCCTTTTCCTTGAGTCTCTGAAACTCTGGCTCAATGGTAGAACAGCCAATATCAGTTGCTGCTGCTTCCAGTCATCTAAATTAAAATTTAAATATAACCAGCCAAGTCTTAGTTTTCATAATAACAATGTGTAAAAGACAAATTATTATTCTGTCTTGAAAATTAAGGAGTCCTTACTTTAATCATTTCTTTATTTTCTTTATTCAAACATTTCAGATACAAAGAAACGTTGACTTTTTATATGACAAGGTTTCCTCTAAACAATGATTTAAAAAACCCTCTAGATTAATTTTCATTTAAACTAAGCATCCAACGTAGCTGAGCTATAAACAAATACAATTTTATTCTATTAAAAAAAACTAGAGAGCAAAATTGTATTTCTTGGAAACTAAGGAAATTAATTACTAACAAAAATTTTTACTATAAACAGCAGCATTAAATTTGGCCTTAACTTGGACCTGGAGGGATGTCTCAATGGTCTAAAGCGCCTGCTTGGGAAAGCTTGGGCGGCTTCAGGGACCGCGGTTCGATCCCCGGCACCACATGCTGTGCCAGCCCTGCCCTCAGGGCCGGCTGAGCCACCCATAAAAATGAGTGACTAAACAAAGGTTCTGAAACAAGAAAAAAATAAATAAAATAAATATAAAGTGTGGAAAACATTAAACAGCTATTACCCCAGGTATATATACAGATGACCTAGTAATAGCCTGAAATGAACACTTGTTTAAAAAAAAAAAAATTGGCCTTAACTTGGAGATACATGAGTGGTCCATTTACTCAGTTATGTGATTTGCCTTTTCAATACCTAAGATATCTAAAATACTAGGAATTAATTTTAGTGTTTTAGAGATGTATTTATTAGGAGCTACATATAATAAAACTGCTTTGATTTGAAGTAATTCATAATAACAATCAAATATATAACTTACATAGAGTATTTTGATATATGCTGGTTTCATAGTTGTGAAAAATTTGTGGCCACTATTTCAGCTAAAATATTTTGAATATTATTATTCTACATGTACTGCTGTTTTACATCTGCTTTTTGTTTTTTTCAGCAGTATTGCCTAGATGGAATAACTTTTATTGTTACTCATTCTAGTTAAATTCCATAAACTTTATTTTAATTTATATTACTGAAGCATTTTCTTCTAATTATTATCAGTACATCATCTCTGTTATTATAACCAGAGTTATCTATAGGTAAGTTCAATACTTATTCAGTATTGAAGACTTTTTTTTTTTGTCTTTTTGAGACAGGGTCTCGCTATGCAGTTGAGGGTGGCCTTGAGCTCACTTTTGTAGCCCAGGCTGTTTTGAACTCGCACCAGTCCTCCTGCCTCAGCCTCCTGAGTGCTGGGATTACAGGTGTGAGCCACCACTCCCAGCTTATTGAGAAATTTTTAAAAATCTTAATCCCTTCCAAAAGGTCAACCTTTTTGAACAGAGAGGCTTGATTTTAGTTGAGTTTTATCACACATGAAAATCATCCTTGTTCTTGATACTTGATTTTTCCACCAAATAAACTTTCTTTTCACATAACAAGAATGGGGAGAATTTTCTTATTGAATATCAAAAAGTACTTGGAACATATATACTATCTTGGTGAATTAGTGTTTACCCCAATACTAATATTAGCAGCACAGGGATACGTTTTAGGAAGTGAGTTAATTCTATTGATTTGGACATATCCAAATATATATATATATATATATATATATATATATATATATAGTAAGTAAAATTCATTGTGAAGAAAATTGTATTCCTTAAATAAATTTGAACATGGTTCCTTCAGTATGACAATTACTTTGTCAAAGGCAATCTTGAATTGAAAGTGCTTAACTCATCCTGGCTTAGTGAAGCTTGCATTAATAGCACATGACTGACAGTCTTTCATTTAATTAGTTAGCTATATAAATTGAGATAATAAGAGAGAAACATCTGGGTGCATGGTCGAATATCTCTATATACTTCAGAAGAATTTATGCTATGTCATGAGGCATGGAAAATGTGTTTATGCTCCCTGGAGAAGCTGATTTTAATCAAAGTCAAAAGCAATTTCAATCTCTGATCTAAACATATGGTTGGAACTGTCTCATGATTTTGTTGATAAGGATTACAAAAAAGCTTAGTGAACTGAATTCATGATCAAATATTAAAGGAATTAGGACTATTTGATTTGGAGAAAGCATGTTTCAGAATTGTCTTTAAACATGAAATTATGATTTGGAGGATGTTACTCAGCTGTTCTCTAGCTCTAATATGTCCTTCATGTGAACAATTATTTAAAGTAAAAACAAAAGAGATATAGGGACTAAATCAAATGGAGAATTTACAAGCTACAAAAATAGTTTAAAAATGATATAAAATATTGAGGTCTAGAAGAAACCATTGTATTAATTATGATTATAAATATTAGTTTGGGGAACTCACATGCAGCTATATGAATCCCAATGTACTAATTTCACAAATATTCTTGGGAACATAGTCAGACACTCATTCATTTGGGCTAAGGATATTATATATTAACGTGATTACTTAAACTATAAGGTAATGATTTTATGTTGCTCTAAAGCAAAATAAAACTGGCCAGAGTGTCTATATTTTTAAAAAAGCATTGAACTCTTACTCCAAATTAAGCTAAAGGTACCATCTTAGCAACAAATGGCTGTGATGTTTTGATTTCATAGTTACAGAGAAAAACATTTGACATAGGGGAGAAAAACAGTTCCAATGTTCTCCTGAAGCTTACACAATTTTCTTTGTAGTGACAGTTACTAGATGAAATGGCTATGTTGTAATGAAGTTTATATGGCTGAGAAATTTTTCTGTTCCACAAGCCAGAAGAGACTAGGGGAGCTTAAAATATGAACAAAGTAAAGTAAAAATGTCATCAGTGCATATACAAACTTATACAATAACGGTAGAAAAGAACAATTCTAGTTGAAACCAAAATAGAGAATATAATCTAATTGTGTTAATATATACATCTTTCTAACTTTCAGTTTGGAAATATTATAGTTATAAGTAATTTTAAAGTTAATTAAATTGAGATACAATTCATAAAAAATGTACTGATTTAAGTGTACCTTTCATGAACTTTGACAAGCATATGTACTTATGGAGACATTACCATAACTAAGATAAAGAATATATCCACTGTCTCAACAGAGTATATCCTTTCTCAGAAAGTATCCTTCACTGTCAAAAGTCAGAAAATTTTCAGTCAGCATAGACTAGAGTTGTCCTACAAGTAGATGTGATCCTACAGTATGGAATCTTACATGTCTTAATTTTCTCATTCTAATATTTTTAAGATTCATCTATGTTGTGTGTGTCATTCTTTAGTTATCTTGTTGCTAGAAATTGGGCTAGCGACATTCACTTTGGGGCTGTAATGAATAAAAGTGCTATAACTATATAAATATTAAGCTTCAACAAAAATACTCAATTTCTCACAATTATGTGTACAAATCTCTCTTTTTTTACTTTTAATAAGGTATAACAATGTGACAGTTTCAAAACAAGTTAGTAGTACATTTCCAGCTATTTGATACAATGCATATTGGTGTGCTCCTAGTAGTTATACAAGGCACAGGGTGTAGACATGATGAGTTTTCTAATCATTATTGGTAGAAAAAATTATTTTCATTGAACAAAGAGGAAGTAGTTGAATACACAGTCCAGTATGCCATAATTGCAGTGGATTATTGGCAGAACTGACAATGTCAGAAGCTATTGACTTTAGCCTTTTACAGCTCAGCATACTAATCTAGTTTTATGTTTTATGCTTTGTGCTTAAACTTTTCTGCTGAGTGGTTAAGGGCAAGTTAAAGCAAGACCTGTAAATCAAAACATGTAACTTTTGTATCACCCAAGATCAGTCAAATCCCTTCAGGATTTACTTTGAAACCATGTACAGTGCTTTGTAGAACTGTTGTCAGTGTCAGCCATCTGGATGAGTCATGGCCATTGCTTGACCAGTTTGCTCTCTGTGAAAGCCTGAGAGAATGTTTTCTCTTTAGGCGACTCTCCTGAGTCACACTATACATCGCCAATCCCTTTCCTCTGTGGCCCCATAATCTCTTATGTGTAGAAATCTCATGGTTCTTGTATTTAGAAGTGCTTTTTATTGCATAGAGAAAAATCTAATTTGCTGAGAACTTTAATCATGAATGTGAGTTTAACCATTTCAGTTGGGGGGATATTCATTGCCAAATATGTGTGTGTACCTATGTTTATACAGTGCCTGTGTAATTTAGACCTTTATCGTCTCACGTATATATAACTAATAAATTTCTAAAAGTTCTGACGACGTTTGGTTGCCTTAACAATATATTTCATATTTGAATGGTTTCAGTTTGATAAAATATAATTTATTACTTACTTTTTGTATGTAAAAGTTTGTGCTTTCTGTGCTAGAATTCCCTGTCTAAACTTAATTATTTTATTTTGGATTTTTCGAGAAGTTTCATAGGTTAAAGTCTACATTTACATTCATAGTTCATTTTGAGTTATTTTTCCAGAGTTTCAGGTAAGAACTTTGTTATCACTTGACTCTATTGAAACAGGTTCTAATTGAATTTGTTAAATGGAGTTTCATTTCTCCCTAAATTACCTTAGCACCGCTGTTGAAAATGTTTGAGTATATGTGTAGATTTATTTTTGTATTTTGTCTTTTGTTCAACAAAACTATGTGTATAATTGTATGCTGATACCATACTACCTTAATTCTGTAGTTTCATAGCTTTGAACTAGTTTTAACCATCCAAGCTATTTTGATCCTTGGAATTTTCTATAATATCATTAAGGTAAAGTTGCTGGACAATCTTGTTCAACTACACTGTATTCCTAATTATTTTGTTTTGTTTTTGCGGAACCGGGGTTGAACTCAGGCCCTTGCACTTGCAAGCGCTTACTCTACTGAGCTGTTTTCCCAGCCCCCTTCCTAATTATTTTGGTTGTGGCCTATTTGTGCCTGAGAAAAGAGTACTGAAATCTTCAAGTATAAATTTGAATTTCCAAGTGTTCCTTTTAGTTTTATCAGTATATGCTTTAGCCTTTTTGAAATTTCATAATAGGGTACATATTATCTTTTTGATGAATTTACTCCTTTGTTATTATTTTGTTTAACCATATTTTATTGTTTTTAAAATTCATTTTAATGAGAAAAAAGATAACATAGCAATGAAACAGCTTCAAATCAAGTTAGTAGAATGTTACAATTAATACCACGTATGTTGTTGTCTTTATAGTAGCTATTCAGAGGAAAATGTACAGACCTGGTATCTTGTCTAAACAATATTACTATAAACTTTTATTCTCAATGGACTAAGACAAAGTAGCTATATATCTATCCTATATGCATGCATAT
>PVJA010016717.1:0-42947 GCA_004027025.1 Myocastor coypus
GGGGATCGAACCGCGGTCCCTGAAGCCGCCCAAGCTTCCCCAAGCAGGCGCTTTAGACCACTGAGCCATCCTGCTGGGCCCCTATATTTTAATTATTTTATATAAGAGAAATGCCTGGGCATGGTGGCGCACGCCTGTAATCCCAGCACTCGGGAGGCTGAGGCAGGAGGATCAATGTGAGTTCGAGACCAGCCTAGGCTGGAAAAGTGAGCTCAAGGCCAGCCTGAACTGCATAGCGAGACCCTGTCTCAAAAAAAAAAAAAAAAAAAAAATATATATATATATATATATATATATATATATATATATGAGAAATGAAGTGATATTTAAGTTGGTATGTCTGACTTATTTCACTCAATATGGGTTTAAAGTACATCCATTTTCCTACAAATGACTTGTTATTTTTCATGGTAGAATAGCACTCCTTCATGTAGAAATATCATGTTTTCTTTATATATTCATCTATTGATGACATATAGGCAACTTCTAAGGTTTAGATTTTATGTATTATATTCTATATGTATCAGTGTTGTATATAGTTACTGTATCTTTAATGTAATACTTTTAAATTATATATTTTTAAAAATTTATGTATTTTTCTTGTTTCAGAACCTTTGTTTGTTTGTTCATTCATTTTTATGGCCGGCTCAGCCCGCAGCATGTGGTGCTGGGGATCGAACTGCGGTCCCTGCAGCCGCCCAAGCTTTCCCAAGCAGGCGCTTTAGACCACTGAGCCATCCCACCAGGCCCCCTTAACTTATATTTTTAAGAAAAACTAGTTATGAAAGACAAAAGCTCAATTTAATTATTATTTATTTCTTTGTTCTCCTAAAACACAGTAAGCTTGAACAATCCCCTCTTACCTGCAAAGTAGCTTATTTTGCCAATGAATAGACCACTTCCTTTCACCTGTAAATTGTATTTACCGATAAAGAAGCTATACCGTTAGGGGAAGGAAATCTCAAAATCAAACACATACAAATTCTTTATATTCTAACATAGCCTGTGAAATGGATGATTTCACAGAGAGTAGGAATACACATCCTACATCACCCATCTTGAAGACATCTCTAAGAAGTTCCAGATCATAATTTGTTTCTCTCTTGAGAGGCTAGAGTCTTCTCTTTCTTTGAGCAGATACTTTTAGGTTTTGGAACCTCCTACGACCCTGCTCAGTGACACTATCTTTTGGTGAGGCAGTGGCAAGTGGTAAAAGAGCAACAGGGCCATGACTTTTGTAAATCCACCTGAAGGCTTTTCACTTTATGTGTCTCATTTCTCCAAGCCCCATTTTATCCCTTTTCTCCTACTCTAAGATTTTCATCTGCAAGAAACCTCAAATACTTTAACTTTTCCTGATATTGTCTAGCATGGAAAGCAGGGAGCTAGAAGATAAAGAGGGCTCAATGGCAGTTGGGTAGCTTCCTCAGGGCTCCATGACAGTCATTCTGCCTCCAACTCGGCAAGGAAAAGAGGGACCCCTACCAGTGTGTTCATTCATGTGGCAGCCCAGAGGAGAGGTACATGATTCCTGATTGTTTTCCTGTTAGTGGGAGAGGCCCACAGGCCCATGTAAGGGCTCCATTTCATCCCTTTGCAACTGGCTACAATTATCTTCCTGGATCCGAGGGTCATCTGTTTAACCTTGCCTATAAATATTTTTTTTTCTGGGGCCTCAAGGGAGTTACTTCTCCAATGCTAGCTATTTTTCCTCCCTTACCTTATTTTATTTTGACATTCATGTAATTCTAACTCAAGTTTATTTCTCTTACTAACGTGGTATATGGTTAATTGTTTCTAAGTTGTATCCCTAGAGTTTTAAAGCCCTCTGTAGATTCTTTATATGTTACATGCCCTTAGATAGAAAGGTCTTTTTAAATAAACCCTAGCTGTTATGTACAACTTCTTTTCTGCTGATGAAGGTTGGGATTGCGTGCCAGGAATGAGAACATTTATCCTGGACATGAGCAATAGATTCCTGCAAGACTACAGGGATGCCTAAACTAGTCATGATAGAAAACAGGGCAGCACAGCCACTCATAGGCAGCTCCAATCCTGGAGTAACAGGGAAGAGTTGCCACTAGAAGAATCTGATTCTAGGATTCTGCCCCCCCACACACACACATTTTTTCTTTATCTCTTTTCTTCCAAAAGTACACAAGGGAAGTCTCAAAAAAATGTAGTATAACTTAAACGATTATAGGTTACTCAATGTCTGATCCTGAAAATGTCACCTTTAAATTATACTTTATAAACGAGATCAATTTATGCTGGAGGACTTTTACTATGTGCATATGTGTGTGTGTTGTCATTAAATTAATTTTAATGAAAAGAAATAGCAATGATACAGTTTCAAAACAGGTTAGTAGGACAGTTACAATGATTAATACATTGCGTATTGTTATCTTCATAGTTGTTCAGAGAGCAAAATGCAGACATGATATCTTGTCTAAAGAATATTAGCACAAACTTTTATTCTCAGTGAACTAAGACAAAGTAGCTGTACATCTATCCTCTCTTGTGTATACACATATATTATTTTTCACTACAAAATGGTCCTTTATTTCTATCTTCTTTTTTTGTCAGAAATGGATATACTTGAGTTTGAACCCCAGTCCTACAAAAAAAAAAAAGAAAGAAAGAAAGAAAGAAAGAAATGGGTGTACCACTGCAGTTACGGATGCCATATTTGGAGAAGTCTTTAAAGGGTCTTTGCATACTTGAAACCAATCTAAAAGTTGTAGATACTTGAATTCAGCAAAATAACCCAATATAGTCCAATAGTCCATAATAGTAGTGGTTTATCAGCAGAACTGGCAATGTTGGAAGCTGTTGACTTGGGCCTTTTACCCCTCAGCATATTAATATGGCTTTACTTTTTATACCACATGGTTAGACTTTTCTACTAGATGGGTAAGACCAAAATAAAACAAGACCTATACAACAAAAGAAAATATATTGGGAGTGGATTTAACTGATTTTGTCAGATATGCTGGAAGACTTTAAAGATTGAATTTTCTCTGAATGTAAGTTAAAGTGTAAAGAGAAGGTCTTAAGCTTGCTGTCATAATATGGAGGGAGAGTAAAAAATGTTCCCATCTAGCAATTTACAAATCTTCTTTCCCTCTTCTGGCTTTTATTGGTTATAATTCTACAAAGTTAACTAAGAGAAAATGGTATTCAGAGTAGCTCAGAAATTTTTTTCAGTATCATTATGACTCACATTTAAAAGAAGCAGTAATTGGTAAGCCTTAGGGAAAATTCTGACTAGTCTATTTATACCTATAAAACTAAACATAAAAATTATAATTCAGCATGTCCAATGCATCTAAAAGTGCACTTTGATTTAATGTAATTGCATTAAGTGTTCTATATGTTTTCTTGTCTGTTCATCTGCTTATTAATCTCTATTTAATAAGTGGTAAAATTACTTGCAGCTGCTTCATTTAAAAATTGAGATCATATCAGTTTCTTTTCTTGTTTGCTCTTACAGACTCTTGGCTCTGTTAGAGCTTTCTATAAAACCTAATTATACAAATATTCAAGGGATACCAAAGTCATTTATAACATTAGAGGGTAGCCTTACATAAAACATTCAAATAGGAACACTAAAGTTTAGTAATATAAAAGTTATGAATGATTTAGGTTAATATGTATGTTTCCATGTGTTAACTTTTAGATAAATCTCATACTTTAAAAATTCTATTTAAATTGAATTACAGATAGATAAACAGTCATGATATTAGCTCAAGGACTTTTCATTTGCATGGCTAGGCAATGAGCTAATTTAAACTGATTCATAAAATAAGAATGAGATGCCTTTAGATTTGGAAAAATATCTTTTATCTATGTTGTTAGCTAATTAAGATTATATTCATTTTTGTTAAAATTTAAGAGACAATATCTATCACTTTCTGTACTCCAAATGTAACTGTTTTTAGGGTTTCTTTTGCCAAAGAAATTCCTTTTTCTTAGTTTGGTCCAATACCTTGGTTTAAAATATATAAATGGGATGAACTTATAATAGAACATCTGAGTATATTTAGGTCTATTAAACGTATTTCTTAGATTGCTGACATATATGTATACTGCTGTGCTAAAAGTCAAAGGATATCTGACCCTTAAATGAACTTCAGAGTAAGTACATGGATAATAAGTAACTGAAAACACACAGAAACTTTTGTGAAACTATAGTTCAGTAAGTTAAAAATGAACTTTAATAGCTCAAAGTGATTGCAGATTATATTTGTTCATCGTTTTAAGGTTAAATTTATTATGTTCTATAAGCACAACTCATTTAATGATTTATATTTACTTATTCATTTATTTAGGCTGGATTTCTGCATTAATTTTATTTACTTGCTATAAAGCATTAGCAGATATTATTTGTCTACTCTGTAAATGGGTTTGTTTATATGACCTAGTGGTAATGTTTTCAAGAGATATTCAAAGGCTTGCTTGCCTCTCCATATAAATACAAAGCTGCTTTACTGTCTAGTCTTTGGTCAAATTAAATAGCAAAAATGTGGCTTTATAAAGGTAATTTTATTTTTTACAGAAAAGCATTATGAGTGCCTGCCTCACCCCCATGACCAGGTAAGGTGACTGATTCTGGGCATCGTGGTACATGCCTATGATCCCAGCACTTGAAAGGCTGAAAACAAGGAGATCACTAGGAGTCTGATCTATGTAGTGAGATCCTGTAAACCTTGTAGACTCTGCTCCAATTTTTTTTTTAAAAAAAGCCTTATAAGGTTCAAAAGCAAAGATTTCAAAATTTTCCTTCTCACAACGTTACGTATTTTTTCTACATGTACAGTTTTTACATTTACATGCGACATAATTTTGGACACAAGTATGAGTACCAACATAAATTTTAAATTACTGATAGACTATGAGTAAGGTAGCATAATTTTGTAATGCTAAAAGTTATGTTTTTTTGTAAATTAATGAAGTGTAAAACAATGTATTTTGAATAAGACATTTCTTATTAGAAACATTTTATTCTAAGAAATATTTTAAAAATTCAAAGTGTAACACAGGGACAACGTTAAAATCTTTACTTAAAACTAGAAAACTTAGTATGTTGATTTTTTTTAGAAAAATTACAACAAAGCTAAAATAGGTTTACACTTTTGTCAAAATAATTTCTTACAATTTTTATTTCCTTTTGTGAGATTTTGACTAGAAAAATAAAGACTTAGCTAGTAAAACTTACTTGAGTATGCATTTAAAGTACTGACTACTTAGAGTACTACTACATGTAATATGCCTTATTTTTTCAAAATGTAGTTGTCCTAGTATAATGTCAGTCATGATTATTGTTCTAATATGCTAAAAATAACTAAATTGCTTTGCTAAGTTATTGCATTTTTATTTCTCATAAACACTTAACTGACAGGAATTACAGTAAAAGACACCAGTGTTCAAGATAGTATGTTCTTAGTAAATAGACATTAGGTCTTGTATACTGTATTCAAAACTTTGACAGTTCTGTCATGTTTACCTAAGGAATCCTGAAGGTATTACTAATTTGTAATTCTTAGTCTTGCTAGTAAATGATATACTTTCTCCTAAATGGTAATTCACTTTGACTTATAAGAGAAAGGCATCCTAATTTTATGCTTAATGCAACTTTCTGGTAAAATTAACCTTGTTTGAAAGAAATGTTATTTAACTTGGTCACTATCTTTCTTAGTTCAAATCTACTTTACAGAATAAATTTGCTTTGTTCCTTTGTTCTTTAAAATGACCAAAAAGAAAAGATCATCCAAATAGCTAAGTGGACTAAAGCACCTGCTTAGGCAGATGCAGCTGCAGGGGTTCAATCCCCATCATGCTGTGCCTGCCCTACCCCTGAGGTACACTGAGACAGTGGTTGAGACTGGGCCTGCTGGCGTGCACCTGTAATTTCAGCACTTGGTAGGCTGAAAACAGGAGGATCGCTGTAAGTCTGATCTGTGTAGTGAGACCTTGTAGACCCTGTACTAAATACATAAAAAATAATCAAAAAATTAATGAATGCAGAAATAAACCAATAAAGAGAAAAGGAAGTTATAAAGGGGTGTGTGTGTGTGTGTGTGTGTGTGTGTGTGTGTGTGTGTGTGTGCGTGTGTGTGTGTATTCTGAAAAAAAAGTATGCTTGAAGAAGCCTGGGAAGAATTAGGTTAGCCCTGTTTCCTTTCTAGCTTCATTATAAGAACATTGTTTTAAGGCTTACTGAGGAATCTTTTTCCAAGCTCCAGCAAAACTGAGTAGTATGTCAGCTCTTATCATTCATAAAGTCTCATAAATTATAGATCTTAAAAGTGTAATTGAGAAATACCCACGTTCACTGTTGTAGAGAGCTGTGAATGGTGTACTTTGTTCTTAGAAGGCAAGAGATGCCGGAGTAGATCAGGCTGAGTTAGGGGCACACACAGGTTTAAAGAAGGGCAGAAACAACTAACATTTGAGCCTTTGTATTCAAGATTGTGTGGGCATATTATTGTATCCAATCCTCAGGAGAGCTGGCTACCATTTGTTATCATAGTTCAATGAGGTTAACTTTGAAGATAAGAAAACTAAGGCATGAGGCAGTTAATAGCTTGTAAATTTAATGTGGGCAGTGGGTGACAGAGATAAGGTTTTGGCTCAAGACTATCTGATTCTAAAATCTGTCCGTAACTTCTAAATTCTTCAGATGCAGCAATTCAATATCCTTGAAACAAAGCAATTTCCTACTTGGATGATTTTCCTACTTTATAAATTTGGAACTAAAGATGCTTTGGAATATTTCTTGCTGCCTTCGTGCTCCAGCTTGCTTTGAATATGAACATAAGTTCTATTTCAGGGCAGCAACAGGCTCCTGAAATGCGGGGCTCTCTAGAAAATATAGTCAGTCATCAAGTTCAAGGAACTCTTCAGAACCTGATGTGATCAGTCTCGAACTTTCACTTGTCTCAGAGAACAACAGACAGGAATCATATGCACCTCTCCATGCGTGACACAACCAATATGCTCCTAGCTATCCTTTATTCCAAGTTTATTGTGTGGCACACATTATACATGTCTTCCAAACATTATCTCTGTAATCTTCATACCACTAGATGGGATCATACGAACACAACCACTGAGGCTGTGGAGATAGCTCGACACTCTAAGCTCCTGCCTGGCAAGTGCAAGGACCCAGGTTAGGTCCCCAGTACCATAAGCTGTCCTGACCCTAGAGCCTAAGGAGTGACATGCCTGCCAGGAAAACTGGGTATGTTAGTGCACTGCTGTGATCCCAGTGCTAGGGAAGCTCAGACAGAAAGGTCAACATAAGTCCAAGCTGCTCATAGCAAGGTTCTGGATCAAATAAATATGTAAATGACTAAAAATTTATTTTAAAAACACAACCATTGGGGCTGGGGAGATAGCTCCATGGCACAAGTGCCTGCATGGCAAGTGCAAGGTCTTCAGTTTGAACCCCGGTCCCGCAAATAAATAAATAAATAAATACATACATACATACATACATGCATACATACATAAGACAGGAGGATCAGTGTGAGTTCGAGACCATCCTGGGCTACCAAAGTGAGCTCAAGGCCAGCCTGAACTGTACATCGAGACCCTGTCTCAAAAAGAAAACAATAATAACAATAATAATAATAATAATAATAATAATAATTTTAGCTGGGCGTGGTGGCACATGCCTATAATCCCAGCACTCAGGAGGCTGAGGCTGGAGGATTGGTGCAAGTTCGAGACCAGCCTGGGCTACAAAAGTGAGCTCAAGGCCAGCCTGAACTGCATAGCAAGACCCTGTCTCAAAAAGACAAAATAATAATAATAATAAAAAAAACACAACCATCGTGTAGATGAAGGAATTAGGCTCAGAATAACTTGAGCATTATTATACAGCTGGTAACTGGTAGAAGTACATGTCCAACCTTTGTTCTCAGGCCCTAAAGCTAATGCGTTTAATCAGCACAGTATAATAAATTCCTGGTGGATTTAACTGAATAGAAAGGATTCTGAGTTGGGTATACTGGGACAATTAATTCCTACTCTGACATTTAAGAGCTCCGAGTGTAAGAGAATGCATTAGATAAACACCTAATGATGTAATAGTATGATGAGTGCTCTGAAGGTGATAAGCAATAAAGCTCCTAGGACTCCAAAAAGTGGAATCACTACATGTAGCGAGGAAGGGTAAGTAGGATAAATGTTGGAGGACCTCATTTAGGAGGTAATCTATAACCTGGAGCTTGGGCAAGGAGCAAGCAGAATATGCATAGAAGCAGAAAAGTGAATTCTGCCTTTTAATAAAGTGAAAATAGCTTGGCATGAGTGAAGATTCCTTCAACATCATCTACTCAGTATCTACTGAGTACGAAGTACATAGATGTGATTAACACAGGTGAAACTCCTACTGTCATGGCATATGTGTTGCCATAAATAAGAAAATAAAGTTAAACCCTTGCAAGTTATGGCAAGTACTCTTAAAAAATGAAAGGTAGATATGGTATAGAATAGCAATGCAATCAACTCTTTCCATTATGTTAAGGATCATAACTTTGCAGGAATCCCGTGAAGTGGACAGCAGAAAGTAACCACATATAGGCCTAAAGAAAGTGTCCAAAAGCCTAGAAGAGAGAACACATTTATCATACTTGCAGAACAAAGATATTAGTGTGGCAGAATCACTGTAAACATTGCAGAGCATAGCAGCATATGAGGCTGATGAAAGGCATGACTGTAGGTTAAAGGAATCTAGATTCAATTCCTAAGCATAACAAACAACTGTTACAAAAGATTGCAAACAAGATATAAGGGAGAAAATGGAATTCCTAGAATTAAGAGCAAAAAGGAGGATTTTCTAGAAGTATCCCAGGCTGACTGCGAAATACATTGGCATCCATGGACTCTGGAAATAACCCAGAAGAAGATAACGGGTTCAGTCACACAGGGTGTATGAATCATCTGTTTGCTCTGAAAAGTTCTGAGCAGACCTGTCTTTGCTCTGATCCTTAGCAACCCTGCCCTGCTTCCCGAAATGTGTGATGTCAAGGTCAGAAACAACGGATACTTCCTCACCAGAAGGCCTGATACAGGTTTGTGTTGGTTTCTTTTCCAGGCAGTGCGGGGGTAGGTGTATGAGTGGGTGCTGAGAAAGATTATTGGGAGATGAAAGTGAGGAAAAAATTGAAGAAGTAAATAGAATCCTGGCTTGGAAATTATATAAATGATGCCTGGTGCTTCAGACATTAAGGTATGACTTGAAATATGAATGCTTAAAATATTCTGGAGCATTAACCCAGTAGAGAACTTTTATGTTGAAGTTCTCAATACTGAAAAAAGTCCAGGCTTGTTCGTTCATTGGAGAAAGAAGTTTAGGTTCATAATATATAAATTAACATGAAACTACTAAGGCTTTTGAAGATAAGAGGAGGGCTTATCATGTCAAAGTTTATTTTTAAATTCAAATTTATTTTTAGTGTATATTTCAGTATGTAATAGTTAATTCATTGTGAGGTGTTTCTACACGTACATAACACATCTACATGTATGGATTCCTTCCCTCCTTGCTCCCTACAACTTATGTTATGCTTCCAATTTTGGTTTTATATTCTTTGCTCTTGACCTTTGCCAGGAAAGGGAATAGAAGCTTAAAGCTCTCCAGAGCCAGCCTTCCAGCCCTTTGGCCCCTGAGTGTCAGCATTACAGTTTACATTAAATAAAGCTCTTAAGCACATTGTGCAATCAATGCCTTGCTGAATTAGTACTTACAGAAATGGTAATAAAAGGAATGGAGTAAATAGAGAACCATTTTCAGTAAGGAATGGAGAAGAGAAAAGTTAAAGGATAAAGAGAGATATCCACAGCAGAAAAGATACTCAAGAAGAGTTCTTGTACTTGGTGGAAGGCAGACACAGAAACAATAACTGGTCCCACAAGAGGGAGCTAGGTAAATTATTTTGTGGTATCTTGGTGCTAGATTTGAAATGATGGCAGGCAGAGAACCCAATAGTTCATTATTGTTCCAAAGCTTCATCTGTATCCTGATGTGACACTGTAACTCTTAATCCACTACATCTCAACAATTATCTTTTTAAATATAAAATCATGTAATACTTTAATTCTACCTGAACAGAAGTTCCAAATATTTTTATTGTAGTAGCATTGATTCAAGGTGAAATAGGTAAGCATCCAGCACTATTTTTTCCCATTGTGTGTTATTTCATGTTCATTTGAATGTGGAAATAGTCAAATTTCATTGTTAATATATGTTACCAACAACCTGAGTACTGGGTAGTCCAATGTTCCTCTATTTATAACTTTTTATTATTAAAATTTGCATAAAGACAGAGATGACAGGGAAACAGCAAGTTCAACAGAAAGAAGACAAAAATTATCTTAAACAATAGCTTTTAACAGTCAACTAATACCATAATATAACGGATGCCCTTCCAGCAAGGAACTGAGTTCAATCCCTGGTTCCACTAAATAAATAAATAAATAAATAAATAAATAAATAAATAAATAAATAAATAAATAGCTGATGTACTTCCATGTGCACACAATACATATAGCAACTAATTCTATATTTTAAGTGATTTTCTCTCCTGATCCTATCACTGTGAGTGACTTCAAACTGAGATAATAATTATTACGGAAGAGGGGCTGGCAAGATAGCTCAGCAGTCTAAAGTGCCTGCTTAGACAAGCTTAGGCAACTTCAGGGACCATGGTTCAATCCCCAGCACCACATGCTTTGCCAGTCCCACCCCCAGGGCAGGCTGAGCGGGCCATAATAAAAATAAATGAATACATAAATAGATAAATAAATAAAGTTCAAAAATAAAAGAAAATTATTAGGGAAAATAGACTTGGGTTCCAGTTTTGATTATGCCACTTACTAGCTGTATGTCCTTTTTGTTTTAGTTGTGGTGCTGGGGATTAAACCTGGAATTTCACATATGCTAAGGCAAATACTGTACTTGTATGCTACATCCTTAGTCTATGGCTCTTTGTCTTTGACATGGCTTTCATGAGCCTCAAATTCCTTGTCTGCAAACCTGAGACAAAAGTAATTGCCAATTAGAGTTAAAAGTCTTATGCATGAGAAGCATCTAATACATTGGTAAGCACTCAAGAAATGCTAAGTACTCTCATTATCTTGAGTTAATCTTAGGACCTAGCACAGCTGTCAGTCTATATGGAAGTTTTATGAATTCTATCCAGGCTAAGAGGTAAGATGCTAACCTCTGCCCTGTGCTCTCTAGCTAAGGTTCCTGGTGTGCATGGACCCTAAACTTTCTTCAAGGACAGAGCCACTGTGGTTCACTACCATCAATTCCACCTAGTTTGCTTTAGCCTCACTTGCCATGTGGATTCCTTTGTCCTGAAAATTTCAAATAACTACTCTATGGGAGAGGTTTTCCAAAGCCCTCCCTGATGTCTAAAACCCAGCCAGAGATGGATATCATATTTCAGAAGCTCTGAAATTTCAAGGCAAAAGGGTGCTAGAACTGAATGTCATGGGTCAGCAGCAGAACAGCAACAAGGCTTTTGCGTTCCACTGGCATATCCATGGATAGTGCCTCCTTGCTACTTCATTTTAAGGGCACTCAGAAAACTGCTCTGAAGAATGAACTTCTTCCCAGTGGCCTAGAGGAGTTTATGGAATGGGGATATTTTTCTCTTATATCTGGAGGTTCCAATGTGTATGTAGCATTGCCTTTGAGGTTTCTAGCTCCACTCAGGAACAGGATAAGTCTGAAAGTGACCAGTGTTCCATCCATCCTTATATAGTCAGCTTCTATCAGCTTAGTCTGGGATCACTGGATCATTGCTTCCATCGCTACACCATGGAATATTGCAGGGAGTTTGTCCTCAGAGGCTATACACCGTTCTCAATTCCCTAATCATACCATCATTCAGAACCTTATGAATAAGCTGGTAAACCAGAGTGTCTGTCCACCCACCTGTGTCCATATAAGTAGTTTGCTATGAGTGTTGTTCTTATTGAGGTGAATACAAGTATTTTGTACAAAGAACATAAAAATGTGATTGGACATATACATGAGCACTAAAGTATGGCTCACTGAAGTTTCCATAAAAAAGTAGGAAAGCATTTAAAAGAAATATAAATGTGAAAGCTGCAACACCTAAAGGTTGGCCAAATAGCTCAGTGAATTAAAGTTCCTACAAGCAGGTATAGGGGCCAGGGATTCAATTCTCGGGATTGCCATGCTGGCCCCACCCCTGGGGCATGCTGATTTGGCAATTGAGACTGGGCATGGTGATGCATTCCTGTAATCTGAGCTCTTGGGAGTTTGTAAACAGGTGGATCACTATGAGTCCAATCTAGTAGTGAGACCCTAAACACTCTGTAGACCCTTCCCTAAAATACAAAAAAAAAGCTAGAATAGTATATCCTTATCCTTAACCTGTAGATTCTTTTCTTTAATTTAATTATGGTTACTTAACTCCCTTCTGCAATGTGTGATCTACTTCTGTATAAAATTACTGTACTAATCTCACAGCATGATCAGTATATGTGACCACCAGTGCAAGCACTTAATACATGAGTATTAGATATTCTCTTGGAGATGTACTTCCTTTTTTTAAAAAAATTAAGATTTTGTCAAAGGTTTCTGGCCTCTGAGGGTAGAGCTTCAGAAAGTTTCCTGCTAATGCCTAGGAAAGGGAGACTTTCGAGTGGCCATCTTCTAAGGTTCTAGAAAATCCAGGGTGGTGAAAATATCTTGAGATTTTATATTTTTCCTTGCATCTTAGCTGCTTGTCACATAAACTTCCTATTTCTGTGCTTATAATACCTGATAAATATTTTGTGAGATACACTCAAACTTTGTAGGAAATAGTCTTTACATCAGTCTTTTTTTTCAGTGAGTTGGTCTTTTCCCCTGAATCTCTGTATTGAGAAAAACTACCCAGGAACCATTCCTACAGAGGGATAAGTACAGCAGTCTTAAATGAGGCCCATTGGGCAATATGGGTATAGATTTATCTGACACAGTGGCCATTTGAGGCATTTATAGTAAAAAAAAAAAAAAGCTCCCACCAATTGCAGTTATACATGAAGGAGAGTTATTCTGAATTTTCTATAGGTAATATAGGTAATACATTTCACAGGATTTTTTTTATTTCACATAATACTTAAACTTCTTTTAATAACCCCAGCAAAATATTGCTTGTTGACTCAGAATTCAGAAGGCTTGACTGGAGGCAGAGGGGAGGAGACGGCTTGGGGGATGGTATAACATGCTGAGGCATGGAGCTGATTGCATTTTAGGCTTTCCTGTTCTGTGTGTCCAGTACAGCTCTGGGTTGGGATCCTAGGAGATAGGCTTATTGTTTGTGGGAGGCATGAGACTCCATTGTGGACCAGCTGATGCTTGTACTGTGCCTTTTTGCTACTCCTATGCTGTATCTGAGTAATGGGACTGAACTTGTTTCAAATGATTTTGTTGTTTTTAAGAAATCCATAGAATTGGGGGCCCAGCGGGATGGCTCAGTGGTCTAAAGCGCCTGCTTGGGAAAGCTTGGGCGGATTCAGGGACCACGGTTCGATCCCCAGCACCACATGCTGTGCCAGCCCTGTCCTCGGGGTGGGCTGAGCCGGCCATAAAAATGAGTGAATAAACAAAGGTTCTGAAGCAAGAAAAAAATAAATAAATAAAATTTAAAAAAAATCCATAGAATTTTTAGGGATTGGAAGCTAGTGGGTGGAAGGAATTTCCTTTGTTCCTATTAGGAATGTCGCTTATGAAGGGCAGTTTGAGGCTCAGAATTCGTTTCTCTCTTTTTAAAAATTCTTTTCTCTTAAGTTACCTCTGCTAGTAAGTAGCACTCACTGAGATGCTCTGTTCGGGAAGCCCAGTAGGTCTTTTCCCTTTCCCAGCTCTTCCTTGAGCACTCATCACTGTCATCATTGGATCAGGACTGATTTAGGATGGGTACATGTATTTTCCAAATGTTAATTTATAACTCTGCTACACACTATAAGTTCATCTTACCACTCTCTTTTCAGCAATTTATTCTCTCTAAACCAAATATTTTCCAGGTCTGTGTGTAGAGAAATTTTATTATTCTGTACAAGAAGTTATTCTTTAGCATACTTTTGCTCACCTTTCTTCTTTACTGTGTCTTTAGGAATGAGACCAGGTGTTTTCCTCCATCACCTCATCACTCCCGTGATATTCCACATTCTGTGTTCAAATACCATACATGCTCTCCTTTATTGAATTCTAGGATAACTGTCTTTTTTTCAAATGGTGGAGCACCTCCTCAGGGTTTTACTGTGTCCTGCCCTGCTCTGTATTAGCAGAACCCAGCACCTAGTAAGTCTTTCATAAGTATACAAGACAGTGACTTTTGCAGGGAGTATACTTCCCTGACACTGAATAATTTAATATGCATGCATTTTGCTAATCTCACTATTGGACTATATATGATATATATGCATATATGTAATGTAAATTAGACTAGAGAGACTGAGTACAGCATTTTGCATAATCATGATATATATATATATATATATATATATATATATATATATATATATGCTATCAGCCAACCTGATATGGGCTGGAAATATGGGCTTCCAGTCTAGCTATTTCTCCAGCCTGTCTTGGAGAGGCATAAATGTCTTCTGTATTTCTTCATTTGGTCAAAAGATATAGGTAGATCTTCCTAGGAAATAGATGTTTTTCATCATGTTATGACATATTAAGCAGACTTAGAAAACTGTACATTTATAAACTTATATACACATGTGTACACACACATCCTTAGCCCTCATACATATCACATGTGCAATTTCTTTTCCAAATGGAGTTTGTTGCTACTGCTAATGTCAAAGGAGAAAATGGTGTAATTGCAGTAACCTATTAACTAATCAGATGCTTTTGTATTTTATATTTTTGTGTATTTAAGATCTTTTATGTTCAGCAAGAAGGAAACAAACCTTGAGTCTACTTATATCTGGCCCTAGAACAGCCAATGGAAAAATATTTGAGAGAGCAAGATTGGAGTGGTTTGGGGTAACAGAAGCAGGGAAAAGGAATTTGAACATATCAGAAATGTATCAAGAGACTGGGTGTGGTGGTGTACCCCTGTAATCCCAGCTCTTGAGAGGCTGTAAGCAGGCAGATCACTACATTTCTGACCTAGCAGTGAGAGCCTGAACACCCTGTAGATCCTTCCCTAAAATATGGGGAAAAGAGAAATGTGTCAAATACTTGAACAATTTCAGAGAGGAGAAGAAAATTCAAGAATGGTTGTGAGGTAATGGGTTGAAAGTGTAAAGAGACTTAGTAATACTACTGTGTATTGAGATGACAGAAATTGAGGTCATCACTGGGAAAAAATGATACAACTATCCCTCTGACAAAAGCCTTCTATCTAGAACATAGAAACAGTTTACTAAATCAGGCCTCCAAAATTTAAAGACCCAATCTAAAACTGGGCATCTGAGACTAATATACACTTCTCAGATGAAGGAATACAAATGGCAAATTAATATATGAAAAAAATTTCAACGTAATTGGTCACTCGAGAAATGCAAATTAAAACAATGTTGAGGGCCAGCCTGATACCTCAGTGAACTAAAGTGCCTGCTTAGGCAGAGGAAAACAGGTAGGGTTCAGGGTTCAATCCCTGGCATGCCATGCCAGCTCTGCCATGGGGCACACTGAGATGGCGATTGAGACTTGGTGTGGTGGCATGCGCCTGTAATCCCAGCACTTTGGGAGGCTGAAAACAGGGAAATCACTAGCAGTCTGATCTAGATAGTGAGACCCTGTAGACCTTGTAGACCCTGCCCTAAATACGGAGAAAAAGAGCAACACTGAGATTTCATTTCACCCCAGAAAGAACGGCTAACCTCAAGAGGTCAGCTAATAAATGCTGGAGGAGTTGTGGGGAAAAAGGAACCCTTCTCCACTGCTGGTGGGAGTGTAGACTTCTACAAGCACTACAGAAATCAGTGTGGAGATTCTTTAAAAAGCTAGGATTAGAGTTTCCATTCAACACAACTATATCCCTCCTGAGTATTTTTCCAGTAGAACTGAAAATATACCACAGCCATACCGCATCATACTACAGGGATATATGTGCATCCATGTTTACAGCAGTGCAGTGTGTCATACCTAAATGTTGGAAGCAACTCAAAAGCCCATCAACTGAGGAATGAATAAAGAATTTATGCTATTTTTACACAATGGAGTATTAATCATCTATAAAAAGAAGCTCAAGGCTTTTATAGGCAACTAGAGAGTGTACTAGTAAGTGAAATAAATCAGGTCCATATGTGCAAAGATCAGAATGTTTCACTAATGTTAAGAACCTGGAAGAGCAAATAAAAACTGAAAGGTATGACAGTTACTATGAAAGGAAAAGAATCTATTGAAAGGGAAGGAACAGTTGGGATGAGGAAAAGGACAAAAGAAAAAATAAGCAAGTGAAAAAGATATATTTATGTATACACACAGGACAGCTTGGACAATTTTACTCCTGCCTTCTCTTGGTCTACTAAAAGAATCAAGTAATGCTCAATTTTGTTTCTTCTTCTTTAATTTCTTATAACTCTTTAACTCAATTTTACAAGCTTATATCTGTAGTCTAAACAAACCAAGACAATGTTATGGAACATAGCAACCATTGTCAAATTCATATTATTTTGTTTGGTAAAATTTTGTAGTCTTTAATATAATTTTATTATTTTATTCTTGCAAAAAAGAAAATAAAGCAATGGAGGAGAATTATGCCATAAAATAGCATAAACTTCAGTCTTTTTTAGGAAAGCTAATACACCTTGAGACCATAATTTTAACTGAACTAAATCTCACTAACAACCTAAATATCACATTGTTTCTCTTATATGAAAGAAGAAAAATGCAACTAATTTAAGGATCAAGATATAAATAGATTATAGGGAACAAAGAGATAACCTTTTGCAAATGGGAAGGTGACCATGAAGATGGAGAGATGAGGGAGGGAGTGATGGGTAAGTAACAACAATTAAGATGTGTTAAGTACTTGTAGCTACTCCCCAAGATGAATATAATCATTATATAGTGCCAAAATCTTCCAAAATTTAAAACTTATAAGATTTTAGTATATTCAAAGGTAAGTGTTGACATCATCTCAATTTTAGAACATCATGATTTTCCCTAAGAGAATCTATGCCCCACCAGCAATCACTTCCTTCTTGATCTAGCTTCCAGCAAATACAAATGTGCATTTAGTCTCTATACACTTACCTATTTTTGTCATGTAATAAATGTCATGGCACAATGTCTATACCCTTTTGTGTCTAAGCATCCTACACTTACCATAACACATTTGTGGCTCATAAATTTTGAAGTATACATCAGTGTGTCTTTTTTAATACTGAGATTCAAGCCATGGCTTCATTCGTGTTGGGCCAGTACTTTAGTACTGAGACGCATCCCTAACACTTTTTGTTATTTTTGAGTCACAGTCTTCCTAACTTGCTCAGGCTGGCCTCTAACATAAACCCTCCTGACTCAGCCTCCAGAGTAAGATTTTTTTGTATTTGTTTGATTATCTGTCTATCTATCTATCTATCTATCTATCTATTTATTTGTTTGTTTATTTGTTTTGCAGTACAGGGGATTGAACTCAGGACCTTGCACTTGCCAGGCAGGTGCTTAAGCCACTGAGCTATATCTCCAGCCCTGGATATTCTTTTTTAAGAACAATGAAAAGATAACAAAAAATACTTAAATTATTTCCTTCTCCTTTTTAATTTCCCTTTTTTTCAATTCTTTTATTGTTTAAATTTAACAATGGTTATATTGCATATTTTCATCATCGGATCAGTTTAGATTAATACATATAGGTATATGAGATTGATCAAACGACTAAACATTTCTTATAACTCTTTTTACCAACTTTGCATGCTCATGTCTGGTAATCTGATCAATTTATATGAAGACAAAATTATGGAATACAGGAATCATTGTAAAATTCCTATTGACTTATTTGGTGAAGTTCTGTATCATTTTTAATTTTTTATACTATTTTCTGTTCTCTTTAGATAATAATAAAAATGGTGAAAAATTATACATAAGTTTACTAAACAAAATTACAAGAATTCAATGATGGTTATTATATTGCATATTACTGTCTCCAAGTTAGTATCATTCTTAATAGCCAAATAGTATTCTATTATATATAGGTACCAAATTTTCTTTATTCAGTTATCTTTTGATGGGTGTATTGGATGCTTCTAGGATTTAAATATTTAATTATTATCAACTGTGATAGTATAAGAATTGGTCTGCATTTATTGCTGCAGAGTAATGTTATAATCTTTGGGAGGCTGGGAAGATAGCTTGTGGCATAAGCACCTGCCTGATAAGCGCAAGGACCTAAGTTCAATACCATACCCAAGTTCAGACATGGTGGTGCATAACTGTAATCCCAGCATTAGAAAGACTGAAACAGGAGGAGCAGTATGCGTCTGAGCTGCATAGGGAGACCCTATATAAAAAAAGATGTTTAAGAAGATAACTAACAGAGGAATAGATGACTCAAGTAGAATTTCTAATTTCAATTCTTTGAGCTATCTCCATATTGATTTCCATAATGGTTGTACTGTTTAAATTTCTACCAACAGGGGCCAGGGAGATAGTTCCGTGGCACAAGTGCCTGCCTGGCAAGTGCAAGGTCGTGAGTTTGAACCCTGGTCCCACCAAAAAAAAAAAAAAAAAAAAAAAAAATTCTACCAACAATGCAAGAGAGTTCCTTTTTCACCACAGCCTTCCCAGCATTTTTTTGGTTTGCTTTCCTAAATATTGCCATTCGTTGTGGTGTAAGGATGGAATCACAGCATTGTTTCAATATGTATTTCTCTAATGGCCAGAAATGTTGAATACTTTTTACAAGTATCCGTTGTTCATTTGTATTTCTTCCCCTGTGAAGTATCTGTTTATTCCTCCTGCCCATTTCTTCTCTCGGTCTTTAATGATAGGGGTTTAATTTTGTTGTTGTTTGTATATTCCAGATCTTAGTCCTCTGGCAAATAGCTGGCAAAAGTGTTTCTTCCAGCCTGAAGGTTGTCTGCTAATGAATTTTTTTTGCTGTAGAGAAGTTTATTAGTCTGATATAAACACATTGTTATTTCTGTTACTTCTTGTGTGATTGAGATTCTGCTTAGAAAATCTTCTCCTATGACCGCGACTTGAAGTTTTACCTATTTTATCCTCCAGAAGGTTTAGTGTTTCTATTTTGATATTTAAATCTTTAATGTATTTTTATTTAAATTTAGAAAAAAATAAATAAAATAAATAAATTTAGTATATATGGTGAGATATAAAGATTCAGTTTCATTCTTGTGCAAACAAGTAACCATTTTTCCCAGCACTACTTGTTAAATAAGACATATTTCCTCCAACATATGATCTTTCCAACTTTGGTAAAAATCAAACTTCTTAATATATATGGAGAGGCATCTGTATCCTTGATTCTGATTCATTGATTCACATGTCTGTTTTTGTTCTAATACTATACTGTTTTTATCACTATTGCTATGTGGTATAGCTTGAAGTCTGGTATTGCTATGCCACTTTATTGCCAAACAAGTAACCATTTTGCCAAAAAGCACTTTCGCTACTGTGGGTGTCTTCTGGCTTCCTATGAATTTTAGGATTATTTTTCCTACATCTTTAAAATATGCTGTTTGTATTTTTATTAGGACTGCATTGAAACCGTATAATAGTTTCAGAACTGTGCCTTCTGACAGTACTGGTTCTACCTATCCAGGAGTAGGGGGCATCTTTCCATCTTTTCATGTCACTCTCCTTCAGATTACTATGGTTTTCTTCGTGGAGTTGTTTCACTTCCTCAGTTAGGCTATTTCATTTTTCTGAAGGGACTGAGAATGGTATCATTTCCTCAATTTCTTTCTCATGATGTTCGTTGTGTGCACAATTGCGAATGACTTTTTTGTGTAAATCTAGTACCTGCTCCTCTGCTGAACTTGATTATTTATTCTACAACTATTTTTGGAAGAGTTCTTTTGGTCTTCTATGTAGAGTGTCATGCAACCTGCAAATAATAATGAGTTCTACCATATCTATATGTATCCCTTTTACTTCATTCTCTTGTTTAATTACTCTGGCTAATATTTCAAACACTATTCTAAGTACAAGAGGTAATATTGGAATTTTTTGCTTTGTTTCTAACTTGAGGAGAAATGATCTTAGTTTTTCAACATTTAGTATGATGATGGCTAAAGGTTTGTCATGCATCTCTGGGATGAAACCCATTCACTCACAATGGACCATCTATTTGATAATGTGCTGAATTTTATCTGTTAATATTACACTGACAATTTTAGCATCTATGTTCATTCAAGAAATTGGCGTATAACCCTTTCTCAGTTACTCTTCTCTTGTTGCCAAAATGAAGGAAGGAAATGTTTATATAACTCACAATTACTGGAGGTTTCAGTCCATGCTTGACTGGCTCTAACGCTGAGTGGCATAGGACAGAGAGAATCCAGTTCATGGTGGTGGAACAGCAATAGTAGCAACAGAGATGAAGTCTATCTCTCTGTCTGTCTTATATTGCATTCAAGTTACGTGTAACACTCACACCCATAATTCCAGCAGTAACAAGACCCATAATTCCAGTGGATCATGAGTTAATCTCAAAGTCTAGAAGTCCCCACCCATGACTATAGGAGTCTTTTGAGGGACAAATAGACACAAACCATAACAAGCTCTCTTGATTATTTAGTTGTCTGCTTTTGGACTTAAGGCAATATTGGCTTCCATAAATCAGCTTGTTATCACTCTGTCTGAAGAGGTCCACTAAACCCAGCACACAGGCCCAGCCTGTGAGTGAGATAGCCCTGGCTCACTGGAAAATCATTTGATCCAGCACCCAGGGCTAGCGTGTGACTGGAGGTTCATCCATCAGATAGGCCTCATGTGGAACCTACAACAGGACTTCCTGCAGAGAGGTTAGAGGCAAGACCCACCGAGCTGATCCAGGAGCATAACATCTTGCCAGAGTGGCACAGCAGGTTCCCTTCCATGAGTGGCAGCAGCAAGTAGTGGAGCTCAAGAATTGGACCCAAGCTACACCTAACTGGATGAGTTTTAACTTGGTAGATCCAGACCTGACGCTAAGTTAAGAACTCTACCAAAATGCTGCAGCAAAAAGGAAATGATAGCTATAATAAAAGAAGTACTAAAGAAGACACTAATAAAAAAGTAGATGAGAATAGACAACATAAGACTAATAGACATAAATGAGAAAGGAGTCAATACAAATGATATAAAAAGAATATAAACAGAAGTAATAACAGAAAACCTTCCAAATAGGGGGAGACAATCTGGCATTCATTTAGTCGAAGCATATAAAACTCTGAACAACATCAACCCAATAAAAAAAAAAAAAAAAACACCCAAACATAGAATAATCAAGAGCCCAGAAATTCAGCACAGGAACAGAATCATAAAAGCCATTAGAGAAAAGAAACAGATCACATTTAAAGGAAAAGTCATCAGAATAATGGCAGATTTCTCTTTACAAACCATCAAGTCAAGAAGAGCATGGAGGTAAGTACTACAAGTATTGCAAGAAAACAAATTCCAACTGGGACTAATATATCCTGCAAAACTCTCTTTCAAATATAATGGAGAAATGAACTACTTCAATGACAAAGAACAATGAAATAATTTCATGATGACAAAGCCAACCCTACACAGACTACTAAAAGATATTCTAAAGAGGGGTGTTATGGTTTATGTCTAGTTGTCCCCCCAAAGCCTCATGGAGTCACTGGGCGGGGACTTCTAGAGTTTGAGACTTGATCCATGATCCCTGGGATTATAGGTTTTAGAGCTGATGGGATTATGGGTGGAAGTACTTCTGGGATTATGGGTGTAGCCTAGGGCGGGAGCTAAGGCGGAGAGCCTCAATGTAATATAAAGAGAGACAGACTTGAGTTGCTGTTGCTCTGCTGCCGTGTTGGTTGGCTACCTCTGCCACCATTTTGTTGCTGTTCTGCCGCCATGAACTGGATGCTCTCCACCCTGCTCCACTCAGCCTTGGGCCAGCCAAATATGGACTGAAACCTCTACGAACTGTGAGCTAAATAAACCTTTCCTTCTTTCATCTTGAGTGTCAGGTATTTGTCCCAGAAAAAAGCAAAAAGTAACTAAGACAAGGGGTCAAAATGAGCACAACTCCATGAATGAGAACAGAAAGAACCCACCACATAGGGCAAACAATTAAACACAGGAGAGAAAGCTATATATCAGCAGTCTTTCAATTATTCTTTTGAACACAGCAACAAAATATTTCCATCAGCATCTTCTATGAATGGACTTCTCCTCAACTCAGTGGATCATGACAATGTCTGGTTCTACAGGGTGGATATTAAGCAAATACCAATAGTTCAGTCCCACAAGTAATACCTGGCCACCAGTAAGCATCATGGACACTTTCCATGTCCATGACATACTAGAACTTTGTATTGAATCTTATCCCAAAACTGTTAGAAGTTCTGGTCATATATTTGCCATTCCTGTCTTTATGTTATCTTTTATCGTTAGTAATTCTTTGCTATCATGAAAACGTTTTCTTAGTTGATATTTTGGTGCATATTAACCTATGGAAATACTGTGTAAGTACTCTCAATTGATCACAGATTCATACATATATCACACAACATTCTGACAGATTAGACTCACGATTTAATTTTACTTTTTGAATATTGTTTTGAAATACTTAATTTAATTAATCAATAGCTCCATGGAACAAGTGCTTGCCTGGAAAGTGCAAGGTCGTGAGTTTGAACCCTAGTCCCACCAATAAATAAATAAATAAATAAATAAATAAATATTTAACTAATTTATGTATATTGCTTATATTTAATTTTTGTTTTATCATTTATACTGTATGTTTGCCTTACAATCTATTTGTAATGCATGGTGTGATATTTTTCTCCTAGTATTAGAAATTTAGAAAATGTATTTCAATCAAGGACTTAAGCATTAAACAGCAAAGTGACTAGGCTAATCTTCCTAATCAACATAGAAGCAAACATCTTCATTCAGATATTAGCAAACAGAATGTAACAAATCATCAAGAAGATTACATACCATAATCAAGTAGGATTTATACCAGAGATGCAGGGATGATTCAATATATGCAAATCAGTAAATGTAATGTACCATATCAGGAGAGAATAAAAGAAGAATCATATCAAATCAAAAGTTACAGAAAACTCATTTGACAAAACTCAGCATCAATTCATGATAAAAAAAACACTACAGAAAATTGGAATGGATGATCTGTGTCTCAATTTGATAAAAACCATCAATCTGAGAACAGCCATCTAAATCAACAGCCGACATCATACTAAATTGACTAAAATTGAAAGTTTTCACTGAAAAATCTGGAACAAGACAAGGATGTCTACTATCACCATCTGTTAGCACCATTCTAGAAATAACGGCCAAAATATTTAGATAAGAGAGAAATAAAAGAAATAGCCTTAGGAAAGGATGAATTTTCATTATCATTATTCACAGATGACACAATTCTCTCTATATAAGACCCCAAATATTCCACCAAGACTTCTAGATTTACAAACCGAATATAGTAGTGTGATAACATATGAAGTCAACCTTCAAAAATAATGCCATTCCTGTGCACAAATAACAAATTCACTCAGACAGATACGAGAGAATCTATATCCTTCACTATAGCATTGAAATAAATAAAACCATTAACAATTAATGTAACAAAGGAAATAAAAGAACTCTACATTGGAAACTACAGCACTCTGAAAAAGGAGACTGAAGCTGATATAATACAACAGAAAGATATTTTACTCTTGAACAGGAAGAACCAACGTGTTGAAAATGGCTGAACTCCCAAAATAGTTACATAGATTCAATACAATTCTGGTCAATATACCATATGTATATCTCACAGAACTAGAGAAATCATTCCTATAATTCATTTGGAAATATATGAGACCTATAATATCAAAAGCAACTCTGGGGGAAAGAAAAGAGCAGGAAGCAGTACAATCCTCAACATGAAATTATATTACATAGGACCATAAAATCAGCATGGTCCTGGCAAAAAAAAAAAAAGAAAAAACACAGATGTGAGGATCAGCAAAATAGCTTAGAAGGTACAGACAACTACAAACAAACTCAGCTACCAAAAATGAGGCCAAACACGTCTAGTGAACGACAGGAAACCACTTTAACAAACACAGCTGAAAACCTGCCATTTAAATTCTTTTCTCATGTTTTCAAATTTTGCTGATTTTTAAAAACATATTAGTAATTTTATATTCATAATCTTTTTTCTAACTCCAATTAGCATTAGGATGGACTTCTTAGTGCTTTCTAGTGGTTGTTAGATGTTTTCTTGGTCTCTTATTTTCCGTGGCCTTCTTTATTTCTTGACTGTTTAACATTTGTCTTCAATTTCAGGTAGCCTAACTTTATGTTTTTTAAATTATTATTATTTTTACAATAGATAATACATTGCATAATGTTGTTATCATCATAGTTTTTCAGAGTACAACATGCAGACATGATTTCTTGTCTAAATATCTTTAGTACAGATCTTTCTTTTCATTGCACAAAGAGAAACTAGCTGTATATATAGTCCAATAGTCCATAACAGTAGTGGATTATCAGCTCACCTGACATTATAGGAAGCTGTTGACTTGAGTATTTTACAATTCAGCATAGTAAGACTGCTTGCCTTTTTATAGTTCGTGGTTAGACTTTTCTGCTGGATGACTAAGACCAAAATAAAGCAAGACCTATGCTACCAAAAATATGTAACTTTTATATCGGACAAGGTCAGTCAGGATCCTCAGGGTTTACCCTGGAACCACGCACTGTGGTTTTCAAAACGTTTGTCAGTGTCAGCCATCTGGATGAATCACAGCCATTTCTTGATCATTTTGCTCTCTGTGAAAGCCTAAGAGAATGTTTTCGCTCTAGGTAACTCTTTTTAGGCACACTGTACATCATCTATCACTTTCCTCTGCAGCCCCATAATCTACTTGAACAGGAAATTTGGGACACCACCGACTTACAGGCTGTTAAGTGTACAGGTTGTTTTCTGTCCTGTGTTCCCACTGACCTTGAAGTGCTGGAGCCAAAATATTAGCTATACTTGTATCTCTTATTTTTCTCTAATTGTGTGGTCTGCAAACTTAAGTTGTTAACCATCCAGAAGAGAAGCTTAATGATATTATTCCCTATAACTTAGGTACCTGAGCTTAACATCACTATCTTTCTGAATATCAAACACCTTAGACATAACATGAAACAGGTATTTTCCATCAGTTGTTGATATTCTAAACTTTAAAACCCCTATAGAATATAAAAAAGAACAAATACACATTCCTACACAGCTATTTTTGAACAAAAAGGCTATAGAAGTGTAATGCTACGGTTTTGTAAATGGTTAAGTTCAAAAATATCCGTATAACAATATGTATTTGTTCTTAGCCTAACTGTTAAAAAAAAAAAAACAGTCTAACTTTACCTTGGTGATACCTACATTTTATGAATTCATACAGGTTTTTATTTCATGTATTTTTGCCTGACATATTTTTTAAAATTCTATAGCCTTGTTGAACCTGCCACTCATGTTTCGAATCATTTCGGTCATGTTATCCAATTTTTTTCTGATTTCTCTTGAATTCATCTTGGACGTATGGAGAAATAATGTGAATCATTAGTTCACTTCTTTGCATTCGTGTAGTTTCTTAATCCCCTTTATAAAATTTTCATGAAATTCTGCTATGTGGCATTTGCCTTCCTACCCATTTATGCCCCTTTCTTTGCTTTTTGGGAGCTGGGGGTTTGGGGAGTACAAATATTCCTCATTTAGTGACCGACCTGTTTAAAAACTATTTGGACTTACAACCAAGGCATGCTGTTTGAACTTGTGACCTGCTTCTCTGACTTATGATTAACTTTTTATTTGATACAACTTGCTACATCTTGCTTATAAAGCTTCAATGTCCTTTCCAGTATAGTACACTTTGTTTATACAGTACTGCAATTTTTACTGATTATACTGTACAGTACTATAATTTTATGATCTGTTATAATTTGCAGTACTGCATGTAAAAGTTATGCAAATAAAATCAAAGTTAAGTTACAGTTTCTTTTGGCCATTTCTTTATTTATGAACAATGCAATACTCATTTAATGATCAATTCCTTTTACAACCCAGTCATAGGTCCATAACTGAGTCATTAAATAAGAATGGCTATATATCTGTTTTTGTCTATGAATGTTAGGAAATCCAAATATTGGTGTAGAGAAACCTGGTTGTTTCCCACTACTTAGGGATATTGGTTATAGTAGTAAATTCACTGACATCAATGGTATTCCAAAACAACTGGACACTGCCAAACCCTAGCAACCACCTATGGACATCTCATAAACAGATGTAAGAATAATATGATTTTAATGCAGACAGACCACCCATCTAGTAGCCTGTAATACTTCACACTACTAGTTTCTGTTCAATGTTGGCTGTACTGACAAATGCCAAAGATACCATCAGACTATCTTCTTCTTCAGGACTACCTGCTCTGAAGATTTTACCTTCCAAGTCAGGATTCCCTCAATAGAACATAAGCCTTGTGAATTTTTTGGTCTTATCTTGGATCTTCCAAGAGATCTCAGGAGATTGCTATTTAGCCCTACTGTCTCCAAGCCTATCCTTCAAGGTTTCTCTGGCCTGGTCTCTATGGTAACATAACACTTCAGTCCATAGCAGAACTCTCCTCATGGATGTGGTTCTGTTTTTCAATCAAGTGGATCTGTTGGTTGTCACCTTTTGCTGAAGAGACCCAAGTGGCAGATTCTAGAGTGCACTTCTCCTGAGCTTGGCATGTGGCTCCAAGAAGTGTCAGGTGGCTGGAAGCTGAGTGGGCCACTGGTGACTCCAGGTTTGGTCCCAGGTTGGTCATATGGTCCCTGTCAATAGTGTGCAGCTGGTGGGTAGAGCATATGTCTGGAGGATATAGTATAGTTTTTTATAACTGAAGGAAAGATATAGTTTTGTGGGGGTTGGGTGAATATTTGTGGGAGCAGGAGAAATTTTACAGAGCCACAGAAGTATAATTAGATAATGAGAGAAATTTTCAGGTTTCCAAGAGAGTATCCCTGCCCTTGCTTTGCTTATTTGCTTGCTTGTGAGGAGAATGTCCTGCTTCTCAGGCCCAATATCCTGGCCACAATCAGCCCTCTATATGTAGCTAACTGCAATCCTTTTTCTGTCCTAAGATCGGTACACCTTAATTAACATGGGGAGGGGAGGATGTATATACCAGAGTGCAAATTAAATATACTGACTTGCTAATAACATAGGTACAGCACATTGACATCCACAGTAATTAACGACTCCCTGTTATAGAAAAGTGCAAACTGTAAGCTAAAGTCTAACATGGACATTGTCCATACATAGTTAAACCTGCCAACTTTAAGTATAAAAGTGCCAAGCTTCAATTACAGAGAAAGATGGTGAACTACTTAAAACAAATTTATAAGATAGGGAATAGGAAATAAATAGATTATAATATATGAAATAGGACCAATTACAGTACTGGCCTGTCAAGAATTTTAAGTTTATGAGTGAGGAAGTATGACAAAAAGGCATATTTCCCTACAGGAGATACTCAATTTCTAATGCTGTTGATTTTAGTGGTGCTTTTGGTCTACCAACTGAGAATAACGTGTTAAGGAGTGACCATTTTTTTGTGGCACACAAATTCATATGTTGAAGTCTTAATTCTCAGTGTGATACTATTTTCAGATGAGCATTTGGGAAGTGCTCATGTTTGGCTAGGGCATCAGGCTAGCCAAACTCATAATTGGATTAATAGTACTGCAAGGAGGGAGAAATGAAGAAGGGAGAATGAGAGAACATACATAAGATAAAATAGAACACGAGGTAGAGTACAGGGCATGTGCAAACCAGTAATAATATCCTTACCAGGAGTGGAACTATCTCTAAATAGTAAGGCCATCCTTCTAGCCTCAGAACTGTGAGAAAATAGATATTTGTTATTTAACTACCAGTCTATAGTAGTTTGTTCTGGCAGAAGAACTAAGATAAATAAACAGGTTCTTTATTTACTTTCCAAAATCTGTGTCTGCAGGAAGAAATTGAGTCCAGGTAGTCATGAATGACTTTTCGTAGCATTATATGCAAATGTAATTCAATTTTTTTGTCTTATGACTTTTATAATGCCAAATTTTTTTTCAAAATTATGTGTACTTTAGCCCATTACCTTCACACTTATTCCTTGAGGCTACCTGCTCTTGGATGGTTCTTCTTTTCCATAATTATCTTTCTCAATGTGCTGCAGAGAGCTTGGAAATTACTGATATCTCATTCAGTGATTCATCCCATGTATTGCCTAATTTAGAATTACAATGAGATTATTTCTAATTACTTGTAATTTTCCACACTGACAGTTAGCTAAAGTACAAGAGGCCCCAAAATAATCAAACAATGAGTTCAAGTTCTTTGCAGCCTGTCATAGTGCACGTCTAGAAACAGAGTACACGATAGGGTTCACCCTTAACACTAGACTCTCCAAGATTGTCTACTACGACTTGCTCTATTTTCTGTTTCCACCTGTGCTGGTTTATCAGTAAATGACCACCCAAAGTGAAAAGTCTACACTACCCGATACCCTGTTCCTAGGACATCCTTACATGATACGCGGCTTCCAAATCCTTTCCCCACTGTCTTGCCATACTTTTAAATATTACAACAATATTAGCCAATTCCTATATATTATCAACAAAAATATGTGCTATTTTACAGTGTTAATTATTTTATGAAAAAGATAAAAAAGTAAAGTTCTGTAAAACATTACCTTTGTTAGTTTTGAACATCCATGTTTACTGTGATTGTTCTATATCCCCAGTAATTTATAATTTAATTAAAATAATTCCCTTCCTCCAGATTTATGCCTTGTGTATCTTTATGATTTTGATCCTAAATCCTTTTGAGATAAAAAAAATTCTTCAAAGGAAGCAAGTTAAAATTTTTCAAGCTATATGCACTTAATGATAAATTCCTTTTTTCTTTTTGTATTGCAGAGAAGGGTCCACAGGATGTTCAGGGTCTCACTACTGGACCATACTCATAGTGATCCACCTGTTTACAGCCTTGCAAGAGCTAGGATTACAGGTGCACGTCACCATGCCCAGTCTCAATTGCAGTCTCTATGCACCCAGGAGCAGGGCTGGCACGGCAGGTCTGAGGATCGAAACCCAAGCCCCTGTGTCTGCTTGTAGACACTTTAACCTGTTAAGCTATTAGGCCAGCCCTAATAAATTCCTATAAAGAGCACACAGGCTTAGGAACATACATTAAAAATGATTTAAAATACAGTGGATATTAAATTTCAAAAATGTATTATGGTAAAAGGCACATTGCCATTAATCTCTATTCAAATAGTGCCACTCATTTCAAATATATTTACCCAACCTTATTGTCACTAAAATTATTTCTAGAAATCCTCTTTTCTATTTTTAAAAAAGAATAATAGTAAAAAAATTAGAAATGATGCAGGATTTCACTAAACAAAATAAGATGAATTCAACAGTGTTTGTTATATTACCTGTTCTTGTCTTCAAATTAGCTGTTCAGATTCTAGGTATAAACAGGCAAAATTCGTTGAAAAAAGTTATTAAAAATTAAAAATAAAGGAAAGAAAAATTTAAGCATTAACTACTCCTTTCAGTAGACCAGTGGGAGGGGGGGGAACAAGAAAAAAAATAATACCAGCAGAAATCAGCAACACAATTATCCAAGCTTTCCTTATACATAAATAAAATATATCGATTTCCCTTCCTTCTTTCTCTCTTTTTACGTTCTCTCATTCTAGTTGTTCCTTCCCTTTGAGCAGATAGCAAGTCTTTTTTCATGAACGTATTTAGTATCAATATTCTGGCTGATTTTGCTTTGTTGTCCTCAACTGATTCAAAATGTTACCTTTTTATGGTGCTCTTGACTTTTGAAGAAAGCCAGAAGTTGCATAGAGCCAAATTTATTGCATAATTTGTACTAGGACATACTAATATTTTTGTGAGCCTTTCTTTCCTTTTGATGGAAGTCAGCCATATTATTCACTAAAGATTTGTTCACAGTTCCCGAACATATTCACAGAGCACACTTCCACTATTGCTTCAGCAGTGGCAGTAATGATGGCATATATATGCTTGAAGCAGGAGGGATTCTTTCCAGGAAAATTAGTGACAACATGCCTCATTGTAATATATTTTTAAAATTAAAACATTCACCCTATAAAGTGATATGCGGCTGAATCCATGGCCATGGTCTTCTTTTTTTTTTTTTTTTTTTTTTTTGTCTTTTTGAGACAGGGTCTCGCTATGCAGTTCAGGCTGGTCTTGAGCTCACTTTTGTAGCCCAGGCTGGTCTCGAACTCACATCCATCCTCCTGCCTCAGCCTCCCGAATGCTGAGATTACAGGCGTGCGCCACCACGCCCGGCTGGCCATGATCTTCCGTTCATAGCTAAGTGCCTTTGAGAAAAATATCTTTAATATTCTGAGACTATTTAGGATAGTGTTGTTTTTTATTTTCTTTTTTTTCAGGACAGTGTTAATTGCAGTTATATTGAGGAGAGTTTCACCTTAGAGTCAGATTGGGTGGCCAGTTAAAGACACCAGGCTCCATAAGAGGTCATAATGGGGCAGAAACTGGCAGTACACAGGTCTAGGCATGGAGACTTGCTGTCGTAGTGTTAATTATGCCATCATACCATTACTCATCTAATATATTTATTAAGGATGGTTGATGTTGATATGGAGCAGTGGGGCTAAAGCCTTCCCAGAGACCTGTAGGTGCTACACTAATGATTCACAGGCAGGACAATATGAAAAGTGGTCATTGAATGCAAACTTACTACATTCATACTTTTGAAGAAGGCTCATCCTAGGATACTCTTCTGATGAAAGTAATACAAAGGTCTATATTTTTCTTCAATTTGTAGTTATTAGTACATGTTTGAAGTAGATAATGATGGTATCCCTTGTAGGGTATTGGTGCATGTGCATAACTTATCACAATTATTTATTTTCCTATAGTCCGTCCATTTCTATCGCTCCAACTTTTAGTATCTTTCCTATTTTCAGAAGAGCTATCTCCTTATTTACTATTACCTTTTTATTATTAATATTTTATGTTTCTCATATAAGAGAAACTGTGTAATATTTAAGCCTATTTGTCTGATTTAGTTCCCTTAACATTATTGGATCAAGGTACCCAAATTTTCCTGAAAGATCCTCAGGTTTATCCTTCTTTATGTCAGACTAGCATACCATTCTCTATAAATATCACATTTTCTTTGTCAGCTGTTTGTTTTTAGACAAAATAGGTTACTTTGAAGATTTAAACATTATTAATTATGCTGTTATAAACTTGGATATGCATGTATCAGTGTAACATGTTTTTAATTCATTCTGGAATATACATAGAAGGAAAATACCAGGGTGAAATAAAACTTTTTAGGAGGTTCTGAGGAAAGTCCATATTTATTGTAATAACCACTATACTAGTTAAGTGTTTCTTTTCCCCACGGCCTCATTAGCATTTATTATTAGATATTTGCATTCTTTTTGGATGTCCTGTCTTGTGTGTAGATACTCCACAAATTCTCATAATTTCATGGAATTTTCAGAGGTGACTGAATTTTCTGTGTGATTCTGTGAATAAGTGACAGTGGGATTAAGGGTATGTTGTTTATATTAAGGTTGAGGAGTTGCTAAATTAGTCTATTGATTGGTTTAGGATAGCTGTGGGTGTGGGTAGAAATGGAATGCCCCTGGATATCGGTGGCATGAGCCAAAGGATTGCAAAATGATGAGGATACAAGGCAGAGGCAAGTTGCTGCTGCGTCGCTACCTTGTTGGCTTCTATCTGTCATGAACTCATTGTCCTCTGCAATGGCCTTCTATGAACCATAACTTGGCAACAGCGAACTATGTACTGAATATTCTACAAAAAGTGACCCGAGTAAACTTTTCCTTCTTTAATTTTCTGTGTCAAATGTTATGTCTTAGCAAGAAGAAATGTAATCAGAGTAAAACGACATCTCAGAGTTGTTTTAATTTGCATTTCTCAAGTGGCTAGGTATTTTGAACATTTTTTTCATATATTTAGGCATTTGTAATTCTTCTATGAAGTCTCTGTTCATATAAGTTGCCCATTTTGGATTGAGTCTTATTTTTGAGGTTTTAAATGTTTATATCTCATTATATATTCTAGATATTACTCCTCTCTGAAGAATAAGCTAGCAATAGAGTTTTCCTATTCTATAAGTTGTCTCTTCATTCTGTTAGTTGTTCACTATGTTGTGCAGAAACTTTTCACTTTCACTTGATTCCATGTGCTGATTCTTGATGGTATTTCTTGTGTAATTAGAGTGCAGTTCAAAGATATTGACCTCCTCAATGTGAGCAGTAAGCTCCCACAGACTAGTATTCATGCCTCACACTAGAGAAAAAACTCCGCAAAAGATGAACAGTAGTGCTCACCCACACAAGAAGGCAGGCCTATAGCGGAGAAGATACACCCTGTGACACAAGAACATGACCATCTACTAACTCCAAGTCAGCTCTGTGTTTTTATGAACCACAGCACAAGGCAGCAGAGGTGAGCATTAAACAACTGATCTATACTTGACAAGAATAATACTTGATGAAAGAAGGGGCAATCAAGCCCAACACTGTGGATATAGGTCCTATAGTCCACTTGAAGCCACACCCTGCAGCCCACATTCAACAGAGACTTGAACCTGTTCCCTATACACCAAAGGCAGCTAGAACATCACTAGAATTAGTTGGAAATTACATTCTGAAGAACAGACAGTGAAGCTTCTGGTGTATCTCAGAACTACAAAGACCCTGAAACTAAGCATAAAAAGTCAGGAATGGCTGATCTTAAGACTCCAGATCTTAAAAAAGTACTAATTCAAAACCAGAAGTTTTTCTTGGAATTGATCTGGTTTTGATTTTTCTGTTTTGTATTATTTTTAATATGAATCCTAATTTCAGTTAAGTTTTTTTATTTTATGGAAAAATGAATAAAATTGTATAAAAATAAGAGAATAAATAATATTTAACAGATTGTGTATCATCTTTGAAGAAGTTACTCAAAATACAAAACATAGACCAAAATTTGGCCTACAATAAAGAAACAATATTACAAAACTTTCTTTTCAATGAATTGAAGTAAATTAGTAGTATAAATGAAGCAAATTAGAATGTATATTAAAATATTTTTAAAGAATGGAATAGTTATTTGAGGAAGTATGTCAACTTTGCCTGATTTATTTATGTATTTCTGTATTTCATATGTATATGGATGTAACTTGAGGACATAATATTAAGCCAAATAAGTCAGACACACAAGCCTAGATATTACATGATCACTCTCATATGAGAGACTATATAGGTTCCTCACTTCTTAAATTTAATTTTGGAAAAAATGGCAATATTTTTAAAAACATACAGAAAAGATGGCCATGTTCATGATTGTTACCTTGTATATAGTTTGCAACAAGAAATAAATTTTACCAAATCTTTTTGTTTGTGAATCAAAATGTTCAAAAAACAAAATTCTTCATGACCTGAGATACCCATGTGTGCATATATAAATATATATGAATATGTGTATATATGCAAATGAAGTACAAAATAAAAGAAAGAAATTTTGTATTATTTTATTTTTTCTTCATTGAGTGTTTTCAGGATTTGTGGGTTTTTTCTTTTTTCCTCTTTTACATTTTTCTCTTTTCTTTCAAGATTTTTCTCTTATCTGCCATTTACTCCCCATGTTAGCTCTTTGTTAATCTTTTCTTCTTTTTCATACGTATTCTTTCATACAACTCTTCAGTAACATTATTATTTTCATTTTGTTCCACGATAGTACATTATATCTTAAATTTATCCCCTCCTTTATTATTCCATTGATTAATTTTTCAAGTTTTAAACTTTTCATTATTTGGTTCACCACTCTCTACCATTATAACTACTAAACTTTATTAATCTCTACGTAGATTTCCATTCAACTGTATTATACCTTTCCATTTTTATTTCTTCTTTTGAGTACTTACACTAGGGAGGCTACATGATATTTATACATGTAGGTCTGGTCTATTTCACTTATGACTATATGTTCAAGATACATCCACTTATATATGAAGTCTTCTAGTTTATCATTCTTTATAGCTGAATAATATTCCATTGTATAAAAATACCACATCTTTTTCAACCATTCTTCAGATGATGGCCATTTTGGCATGTTGAGCTATAAAAGTCTTAAATCAACAGCTTATGGCATTGCCAGTTCTACCAATAACCCAATATGATTATGGAATGTTGGACTATGTACTCAATTACTTTCTCATAGTTCAATGAGAAAAAAAATTGTATCAATAATGATTAGAAAAATTATCAGGTCTTCATCCTGTGCTCTAAATAACTACTATGAGGATGACAATATGCATTGTATCAATTACTGGGAATGTACTACTAATATGTTTTGAAACTGTCCCATTGTTATTTCTTATTAAAAGTAATAAAAAATAAAATAAAATAAATTTTAAAAATCTCTAAGTAGATAGTTATCTTTCTGCTACTGATACTGAATCCCATTCTACTATTAATAGAGGTAAAGATGTTTCAATTGTTCATAGTTACTATAGGTCAGCACTATGTCAATTTTTTCTTTGTCTTAGTGTTGATACTATAGTAGTAGCTCTCTTTTATGGTTAAGGGTGGTACACTGTTGTTCTTCATGGTTTGTCAATATATATGTTATAATTTTGCTGATCTGATTATTATAATTAATGTAACATACCTGTTAATATTAATTAGTTTTCTTAGGATGCCAATATTGTGATACCTTTGTGGTGATTAACAGTTCTATGCCCCCTTCCTGCAAAACTGGATACTTGGAAAAATACACTGAATACTCCCATCTCAAGTAAATGAAGCTGGCTGGATATTGGGGCAGAGGCAAAGGCCCATAGTAGCCCACACAAAGGACAGTACTGAAAAGTAGATCTTAACTAAAGAGGTCTGCATAGTAGAAACAAAACTTTCTACTGTATGAACTGACAAACTTCAGCAAAAACAGAAGAGCAAACACAGAAGGGTCAGATAAGCTAGCAAATTGCATGTAAAGAAGATGAATCACACAAGAAGACTAAGAGACTGATGCCTCAATTTCCTACTGTTAGGACCCAAGCGAACCATTCAGAAAGAACCACAGAGTGGTGGGAATGTCACTCACACCATAGAGCCCCCAGTTCGGCTATGCACAATGGATAGGCAAGACTAACAGCATGAAATTGGAAGAAATGGTAGCCATGGGAGCCAGAAGGTGGTATGTTACTTGAATAAACACTATGCTTAGTGATAAATACACACAGAATACAAAGAGGCTGGGCAACGCTCTACTTTTTTGTGTGCCTTTTGCTCTCTTTTATGCTGTGTTCTATTTTGTTTTTCTTTTATTTTAAAAAGTAAAAACAGTAGAAACAAAGATAAAAAACAGTAGCAAGCAAGAGTACATATACTACAGAATTTCAAAAGAACAAAAATTTAACAATGGTTGTATTACATATTTTCATCATCAAATCTGTTTCGATTAATACATATAGGTATTTAAGACTGATCAAATAAACATTAAAATGTTCAAGAAAACTTAATTTCTTTAAGTCTCCCAAAAGCATTTTTGTTTAAGTCACTCTTCTAAAAAAGAAAAGCTTTATAGGGGTTGAGGATGCAGAAAATGCAAGGCCTGAGTTTGATTCCTGATACCTCCTAAATTTATTTTTTTCTTTGAGTCCTCATACTAGGGAGACTATATGTTATTTGCATATGTAGGTCTGGTTTAACTCACTTATAAGTATATGTTCAAGATACATTCACTTATATATGAAGTCTTTCAGTTTATCTTTCCTTATAGCTGAGTAATATTCCATTTTATGAAAATACCACATCTTTTCAACAATTCTTCAGATGATGGGCACTTTGGTTCTTTCCAAGATTTGGCTATCACAAATGGGGCCGCTATGAACATTAGGTGCACAGATATAACTATGATATGATGTTTTCAGTTCTTCTGGGTAAATTACCAATAGGGGGATAGTTGGATTAAATGGGATTTCCATTTCTAGTTTTTTAAGGAGCCCCCACACTGCTTTCCATAATGGTTGCACAAGCTTACATTCCCACGAGCAGTGAACAAGAGTTTCTTTTTCCCCACAGCCTCTCCGACATTTGTTGTTGGTTTATTTCTTTATGGTAGCCATTCTTTCTGGAGTGAGATGGTATCTAAGTGTTGTTTTAATTTGCATTTCATGAATGGCTAGCCATGTAGAGCATTCCTTCGTGTATTTATAGGCTTGTTGAATTTCTTTCTCTGACAAGAGTGTGTTCATCTCAGATGCCCATTTCTGGATTGGACGTCTGAATTTTGGGACCCTAATGGTTTTTACTTCCTTATGAATTCTAGATAGAATACCTTTACCTCAATACTTATTAGTTAAAACCTTTTCAAAATTTGTCAGTTGTCTTTTAACTTTGTTGGTAATTTCTTTTGATGTGAAAAAACTTCTCAGCAAAAGGAGGTCCTATTTTTTGATTCTTTCAAGTGTTACACATGCATTTTGATTTTTGTCCATGAACTCTTTGCCTGCCTCAATATCTTCAAGATTTCCTTCAACTTTCTCCTCTAGCATAGTGTTTCTCTTTTAATTTTTAGATCTTCAATCCATTTTATTGTGGTTTAGTTTATGGTGATAGACCTGGGTCAAGCTTTAGTTTTTGACATGTGGAGAGCCAGTTTTTCCCCCGCATAATTTGTTAAAGAGGCTATCATTCTTCCAGTAAACATGTTTGGCCCCTTTGTAAGAAATAAGTTGACTGTGCTTTTATTTGCTTGTGCATATTCTAATCTATTCCATTGATCCTCAGGTCTATTTTTTTTGGCCAATACCATGTTGATTTTATCATGGTAGCGCTGTAGCATAACTTTAGGTGAGGAATTGCAATACCTCTTGCCTTATCTTTGTTGCCCTGGATTGTCTTTGCAATTGTAGTTCTTTTCTGGTTCCAGATAAATTTTAGGAATGATTCCTCCAGGTCTGTGAGGTATGTTGAGAGTATTTTGATAGGAATTGCATTAAATCTGTATAACAATTTAGGGAGTATGGCCATTTTCACAATGTTGGTTTTTCCTATCCAGAAGCAGGGAATACCTTTCCATTCCCTGAAATCCTCTAAGGTGTCTTTTTTTAGAGTACTGTAGTTTTCAGTAAATAGATCTTTTACTTTTTTAGCTAGGTTAATTCCTAAGTATTTCATTTTTTTCCATGCTATTGTAAAAGATATTGCTTCTCTAATTTCTCTCTGTGTGTTTCTTATCTGTGTAGAGTAATGCTATTGAATTTTCTGTGTTGACTTTGTATCCTGCTATGCTACTGAATTTGCATATTAATTCTAGTAACTTCTTGGTGGAGTTCTTTGGTTCTTCCAAACCGATTATCATGTCATCTGCAAATAGTGATAGTTTAAGTTCTTCTTTATCTATTTTTATTCCTATATTTTCTCTCTTCTCTAATGGCTGTAACTAATGATTCCAGAACTATATTGAATAGGAGTGGCAATAAGAGACATCCTTGTCTTCTGCCAGCTCTCAGAGTAAAAGACATTGGCTTTTCCCCATTTAGAATTACATTCGCTGTTGGATTATCATAGATGGCTTTTATCAGATTCAGGTAGAGGTCCCCTATTTATATTTTCTGTAGTACTTTCAACATGAATGCATGTTGGATGTTGTCAAAAGTCTTTTCTTCATCAATTGGGACAAGCATGTGATCTTTCACTTTGGCTCTATTTATATAGTGTATTACATTTATATATTTGCATATATTAAACCATCCTTCCTCCTCTGGGACGAATTGTACCTGGTCAAGATGTATAATCCTCTATGACTATTTGCTGTATTCTATTGTCCAGGATTTTATTGAGGATTTTTACATCTATGTTCATGAGAAAAATTGGCCTATAGTTCTCTTTTTCAGTTGTGTCTCTCTCTGGTTTTCATATGAGTATAATACTTTCCTCTAGGAATGATTTTGGGAGGATTGCTTCCTTTTCAATTTCATTGAAGATTTTGAGGAGTATTGGGATTATGTCTTCTGTAAATTTCTTGTGGAACTCAGCTGTGAATCTGACTTTCCTTTGTCAGTAATCCTTTTATTACATTTTGTATTTCACTAACCGTTATTGGGTTATTGCAAGTTCTTATATCTTCTTGCTTTAGTTTTGTTTTTTTTTTTTTTGTACCTTTCTAGGAATCTGTTCATGTCATCAGTGTCCAATTCTATGAGAGTAAAGATTCTCAAAGTAGTTAAAAATGATCCTTTGAATCTCTGCAGGCTCTCTATTAATTTCACTGTTTTTTTTTTTTTTTACCTTATTGCTTGAACTTGAGTCCTTTCTTTCCTCTTTGTGATGAGCTTAGCTAGGGATGTATCAATTTTATTTAATCTTTCAAAGAACCAGCTTATTGATTTATTAATTCTTTGTATTGTTTTCTTTATCTTGACTGAGTTAATTTCTGCTTTAATCTTTATGATTTCTTCCCCTTTTGGGGCTTTGGGTTTCATTTGCTCTTCCCTTTCTAATCAATTTAGGTGCTACATGAGACTATTTATTTGTTCCTGTTCTGTTTTCTTAATGCGTGAGTTCAGGGCAATAAATTTCCCCCTAAGAACTGCTTTCATTGCATCCCATAATTCTAATAGGTTGTGTTTGAATTTTCATTAAAGTGTAAATATTGTTAAATTGCTTGTTTAATTTCATCTGTAACTCACTGGTTGCTGACAAGGGTGTTGTTTAATTACCATGCGTTTGTGGAGTTTTTGTGATTTCTGTTTTCATTGATTTCCAGTTTCATTTCACTGTGGTCAGATAATATACATGGTATAATTTCTGTTTTCCTGCATGTATTTCAGCATGGCCTATGCATTAGTATGTTATCAATTTTGAAAAATGTTCTGTGTGCAGCTGAAAAAATGTGTATTCAGAAGCAGTTGGGTGGAACGCTCTGTGTATGTCAACTAAGTCCAGTTCTTCCAAGATCTGGCTCAGTTCTCCTACTTCTTCACTAATTTTTTGTCTGCTTGACCTATCTTTTTTGGATAAAGGAGTATTAAGGTCTCCTGTTAAGATCATGGTATTGGATATTAGATTTTTTCTGTCTATTGAGATTTGTTTTATATGACTTGGGGTTCCCATGTTGGGTGCATACATATTTATGAGTGTTGCTGCTTCATCTTGAATTCTTCCACCAACTAATAGGTAGTGGTCTTCTTTATTTCATTTGGCGATACTTGGTTTGAAGTTTAGACTGTTTGCAAACAGGATTGGTACCCCTGCTTTTTTAATTTATTTATTTATTTATTTATTTTTGAGGTCCTGGAGCATGTAGTATTGTTTTTCATCCTTTCACTTTTAGCCTATGAGTTTCTTTAGGAGTTAAGTGTGTTTCTTATATACAGCATATTGTTGGATTTTGCTTCCTTATCCACTCTGCCACTCTATTTCTTATAATTGGACAATTGAGTCCATTTACATTGATGGTTATAATCAAAATGTATTGACTTACGATTGACATGTCTTGTACTTACTACTGTTGACCCCTTTTTCTGCTGTGTTTAATTGGTTGCCCTATTTGGTGAGTTCTTCTGGTCTCATTTGTAGAGATCAGGTCATTTTGATCCCCCTCTAAAATATTTTTAGCATTCTGTGTAGGGTTGGCTTTGACATTATGAAATTCTTTAGTTGTTCCTTGTCATGGAAGTATTTCACTTCTCCGTCATACTTGAAAGAGTTTTGCGGGGTATAGCAGTCTGGGTTGGAATTTGTTTTCATGGAGGACTTGAAGCACTCTAATCCATGCTCTTCTTGGCATCATGGTTTGTGAAGAGAAATCTGTCATTATTCTGATGGGCTTTCCTTTAAATGTGATCTGTTTCTTTTCTCTAGCAGCTTTTGCTATATTACTGTTCTGCTGGATTTCTGGTATCTTAACTATTATATGTCTTGGTGTGGTTTTAGTCAGGTTGATGTTATTTGGAGTTCTGTATGCTTCAGTTACCTGAATATCTGATTGTTTTTTTCATATTTAGGAAGTTTTCTGCTATTCTGCCCATATTCTTTTTATATCATTTGTATTGACTCCTTCATCTCATTGATTCCTATTAATCTCACATTGTTCATTTTTGCATCTTCTTGTAGATTTTGAATTACTTTTTCCTGCATCCTGGTTGTTTTTAAGAGATCCTTTCCTACCTTTTCAGAACCTGTGTCTGTATCTTCAAAATCTGAAATCCTACGTTCAGTTTCACTCATACAGTGTTGTCAGCTTGTAATTGAGATTTTATTTTCCTGTATATCTCTTTGAACCTTTTTCATGTAATCTATTATTTCTTATATTGTTCATTCAAGGATTCCATCATTTTCTAATATCTGCTAATTTTTTATCATTGTCTTCTTAGATACATTTATTAAGTCTTTCATTATAATTATCCCTACTTATTCTACTTCACAGGTTATTTCTGCTCTCATTTCCTCTCTACCTTTCTGCAGTTGTTGTACTTCAGACGCTATTAATTAAGAGATGACTTTTTTTTACTTCAAAGGTTATTTCTAATCTGATTCCATCTTTCTGTCTAAACTTTTCTGCAGCAGTTGTTTATTTTTTTTACTTCACACTCTAGTAATTCAAAGATTTCTTTTTAACTTAGAGGTTATCTCCAATCCGAATTTCTCTATATGCTTCTGTATTTGTTTGTTTACATAAGATGCTGCTAATTTAGAGATTTTGATTGCATGATTCCCATTTTCTTCTATCGTAGTGTCTTCTGTGTTTGTTACAGGTGGGCTTGGTACTTGAAATTGCATTTTTCTCCTTGTCTGTATCATTCTGCATAGCAGTGACCTTCGGTGCAGAACTGCATGCCTGCGGGTTGATCTGTCAGTAGGGGCTGCTGGGTTGGCTGAGCTGCTTGAGGGCCAGAGCAGGGGGTTTCACTCACCTGGTGTTTCCAGTGGGCCAGGGATGTCTTTTTTGTTTTCTTTCCGTGTATTTCTTGCTTTTCCCTGTATATGATTATTTTTGTTTCCTGTGTTTCTTTTTCTTTCTTTTTTCTCTTTTCCTATTATGACTACATCCCTAACCTTCATTTTTTCTATTGTACTAATCCTTTCCTCTCTATCACCAGTTATTTGACTTAATTTTATTGTACTTTCATGTGAGTGAACACTGTCTCTTCTCTTTCTCATTCACTTCAATTCTCCTAGGTTTTCACTTGCAATCTTTTTCTCTTTTGTCCTACAGATATCCCAAACCTGAGTGATCATCCTATGTTTCCAAATTTTACCCCTACTATATTTAGCCTAACATGTCTTTTCATTGCATCTATCCCTCGAAAAGTCCCCATAAAACTGGGAAAAATCGCTTTATAAAATGGAAAACCTTTGTAGACAAGCTCCTGGTACAAGATGGATAATTTTACATAATTGTAGTACTTTTACTTGTGGATAAAGATATCAGGTTAATATTACACTTCTATGCTTGAATTTATTGATATTGCTAGTTAAATTACATCAGCTGAGATATTATATCTGTTATAATCATTTTGCTGCCTTGTATGGTAATACTGCAATTATGAGGTGCAATTATAACTGTCACCATAATCAAGTCCTAAAGGAATGGGACTTAAGTCAAATGGATAGCAACTTCACATTCTTAATATACTTGGATGTCAGATGCTTGGTAGGTTTAAGTACCAGGAACCACCTATATGTACAAGACATCTTGAGGAACAAACATTTCATAGGAGAGGCTCCACAGCACATATGAAATTATCTAACATGAGAAATCTGAAGTCATCACACATAAATCAAAGCAAACTGAAAACAGAAAATCAAATATGAAGAGGCAAAGGGGACCTCAGATAACCTGGAGAAAGCTGGTCCCAAAGCCCACCCACAAGTGGCCCAAAGGAACTTTCTCAGGAGGCTGGACACCAAAAAGTGACTGAAAATGAACTCACAACAGCAAGGAGTCGAGGAACACCCTGCACTTTAGTGCAATGTCCCCTCCCCTACTTAATAGTGGAAAAAACAGTCTAATCACATTGGGAAGCAGTCAACTCAGTGGATCAGAACTTAAAAGATGATAAAATATTTTCACCTTCTTTATAAAGCAAGAATTAACCTGATTAAGCCAGACAAACAGTAAATGATAAAGGAAGTCTTGAGCATAGCCTGGTTATTGACAAACTATAGTGACTATTGACCTAATATCTTTAACCACAGGAGCAAAGTCTATAGTTACATAATAATATCCAGCGTATACCAAGAACTTGTATGCAATGATTCTGTCTTTAGTGGAGTATGTTTTTACCCTGGCTTGAGGTGTGGGGCAGTAAGAGAGATAGGAGGCAAAATGGACCCATGAACAAAGTATTAGTAGAAAGGCTGGAGGGCAAATAATTATCACTGAAGTTATAAGAAACTGGAGAACACGGGAGGGAATGAATGGCAGAGAATGCAGAGGATTAGTGATGTGAACCAGAAAGAGAAGAGACAAAGTTTACTCACATGAAAGTATCATATAATCAAGCAAGATAGCTGATGAAAGAAAGAAGAAGAAGAAGAAGAAGAAGAAGAAGAAGAAGAAGAAGAAGAAGAAGAAGAAGAAGAAGAAGAAGAAGAAGAAGGAAGAAAAGAAGAAGAAGAAAGAAGAAAAGAAGAAGAAGAAGAAGAAGAAGAAGAGAAGAAGAAGAAGAAGAAAAGAA